>SKCR01033314.1:0-94136 GCA_019454045.1 Zanthoxylum bungeanum | reverse complement strand
GAATAAGACTTAGAGTTTCTTTCATATGGAGAGAAAGAAAAGAAATGAAGAGAAAACATAATTTTACTTTTTCCTTTATACTAAAGTTTGGTAATATGATATTTGTTCACAAATGTCACATATGTCAAATACTCCAAGGAAACATTAAATCTTTTGATAAAATACTACTCGGCCAAATCTCATAGTTCTAATCGGACTCAAATAATTAACCATTATACTATAGACTTTACTTTTAAAATTAAGCCCTTATTATCACATTCAATATTTCTGTTTCCGATCGAGAAAACTTTTAATCTCGATTACCAAATTACTACACTAATCGGGTTACGAATAGACCTGGCCGGCGGTCGGTTCTGATTTGGAACCGAACAGTACTGATCGGTTTTCGGTTCCACACTTAAGTGGAACCGGTTCCGGTTTCGGTTCGGTTCGAACCTTTTTTAAAAAAAAATCGAAAATAAATTAAAATAAATTATATTAATTTAATAAATAAATAAATAAAATTATTAAATTGAAGAGCTTGAACTTAAATTTTAAAAAATTTAAGTTGCCTACGTATCCTACAGGGGTGAGAGGAATCAAAGCTCACGTAATTCCATTACAATTTTAAGATATTTCCCTTTTGTAAATTTACAATTTTGTAATTATCAATCATCATTATCAGTTGATCCTTCAGTTCCGGTTCCACTTGCACTTGTTGTTGCAGATGCATTATCGAACAAGTCTTCGAAATCATCGGGGGCATCTTCTTGTTGTCTCATATCAGCTCGAGTCCAATCATCCACACAAGCTGTTGCTTCTAGAGTGCTTAGATATAGTGAAGATCGTCTAGCTTCCAATATATTGCCTCCCAATGTGAAGGCTTGCTCAACCGCAACGGTAGAAATAAGTGCTGCAAATATTTCTTTAGCAATAATTGATAAAATAATATATATATTTTGATGCCGGTTCCACCATTCAAGGATTTTAAAATTTTTACTAACTAAATTTTCAGTAGGAAACTTGAAATTTGTAGATAAATAATTATCTAATTCGGGATTATTAGTTGTCGTATCCCTAGCTTTTTTATTTCGTTGCAGTAACCAACGATCCCATGCGCTAAGTCCTGTATTAATTACCGGTTCGCTACTACTAGATTCACCTAATGTTCATAAGTTATATCTTACAATATAATCATTAAATAACTCAATTAAATCATTTCTTAATCTCATTATGCTTGTAATATCAATTTCATCTAATATTCATAAATAACCATAGTAAGCTTGTAAAACACTATCACTATTCAAACCTTATAATTTAAATCTATGATAAAAAAACAGCAGCAATAAGATAAAGTAAATGAATTTCTCTAAAATAATTCAATCATTTTACCTTCATAGCAGTAATAGTTTCGAACAAAATAAAATCATTAGGATAGCTACTTTCAACATGTTCACCCAGAGTACCAACAATATTCAAACTTTCAAGAAGAATTAAATGTGCTGTAGGATAATAAACACCGCTAAAAATTAAAGTAGCATCATTTAAAACTTTTAAAATATCTACAAAAAAATTCACAAATATCCCATTGACTAGGAAAAAGTGTGATATTTTGAACATGTTGAGAAAATATTACATAATACATCTTTTTATTGTAATGCTTGACATAAAATAAAATAAGTTGAATTCCAACGTGTTGTAACATCTCTTGAAAATTTAATCGGTTTAATACCATTTATTTTACAAAACTTGACACAACTTCTCCTAACTTGAGAATATGACCAAATACAATTAAGTACTGTCTTAATAGGATCGATGAAAGGTGATAATAATTCCAGACCATCTTAAACACATAAGTTAAGGACATGACATGTGCAACGAATATGAGAAAACCGACCCCTTAAATTTGGTTGACATATTTCTTTTAAATCATTAATGGATGAAGTATTTGTAGATGCATTATCAAATCCAATTATTAAAATTTTATCTACTAAACTATATTCATCAAAAAAATACCTTCATTATTTTATAAATATTTTGTTCAGTATGTTGGTCATCAAAAACTCTAAATGCAATAAGTCGTTTTTGCATAGTAAATAATGCATCAATCCAATGACAAGTCACACATATGTATGAGTGTGTTTTCAATGGTTACTCAAAATATCATAACATATAGAATTACGACATTTAATCTATTTAAATATTTCATTTAAAATAATTTTACAATCTTTGTATAATTTAAAAATATGACGTTTTGTTGTGTTTCGAGTCATTCTACATGCAGCAGGATTTAAAGCATTATGCACATAATTAGTAAAATGAAGTTTTTCACCAAAGTTTAAAGAAAGATGTGACATACAAGTTAATTTCGTAAATTCTTCTCTATTTTTGCATCAGAATATTTAAATAAATCTACAACACTAGTACCTCTACTAGATGATGCGTACCTGGTCATTTGAGTTTGCGTTGTATCAATTCCAAGTTCAACCGCATGATGTCTTTCCAGGTGCTTGATCATATTTCCGTATCCACCAGAAAATTTGTAGGAAACCCCACAATGGTTGCAAATTGCTCTTGAAGTTTCATCATCTTGGCGGTCTAAATGAAAACAAATTTTGAAAACATCCGAGGAACGACCCTTAACTTCTTTTCTCCGTGATTGTGCACCAACACTAGGGCCGCTCTCTTGGGTTGTCATATTTGACATTATGTTCTCAGATGAGCTTGCCATTTTTTTTAAAGAAATAAGTAAGAAGAATAAGAAAATTGAGAATGATAATAATTAATTAAGATTTGAGATTGAGAATAAGAGAATTGTAGGAATTGAGAGAGTTGAGAAATTGGTGTGTTGATATAATGGAAAATGAATCATATTTATAGAGTTTTAGAAAAAAATTTGATACAAAAAATGCCCATAAACATAACCGTTTTATTACCGTTATTATGGATATATTAGTAATTTACCATTTCAATTTTTTTAAGGCCGTTAAGGCCGATTTTTTTAGGGCAGTTGGCTCCCTACCCTTCCCCAACGGCTACTAACCATTGGGAAAGGTAGGGTTCCTGTTGGAACCCTACGGTTCCGGTTGGAAACACTGGAATCGTAAGATTCCAGCGGTTCCAACCGGTTCCGAACCGCTCATTCACCATCCCGGTTCCGGAATCGGAACCATGGCCGGATCTAGTTACAAGATTTTGAACCGTTACATGATGGATGAGAAATCATATTTTAAATTCGAAATTAGAAGGAAGAAGTGTTAGAAACTTACTAGGATTGGATTGGAGCTTGAAGAAGCATCACTTTGGCATGAAAAATTTGGAAGCAAAAAGTAAGTGAAATGGTGTGAAGGAGGGAGTCCCCAATTCGTTTTTTTAGCTTGGATTTAGCAACTTTCTCTTAGAAAGAACGTGAGTGAGAAGATGAAGTTTTGAGGGAATTCTAGAGAACTCTTGAATATTTTTTTCCTTCGTTTTTTTGAAGATGAATGAGATATTGGAATAGTTCCCTTTTTTATATGCAAAAATAAAAATATCTGATTTTTAGTATTCAAAGAAATGGCTCACATTTTGCCTCATAACCAAACTTGTTTAAAAAATCATAGTTACTATTCATCCGAGTATTAAACAGTATGTTCAACTAGTTTATGTTCTAAATTCTAGAAAACGTTCAACATGAATGTTATAGGTTTTGGTCTTACCTTTCCAAAGATATAAAATTTGAAAAAAAATCGGAGATCGTATGAAAAAATTAGGACTAAAATATGGAAGAATTATGTGTTGACTTAGATGAATGGTAAAGGTGCATCTAGAAATTTATCCGGGACCTCCGTACGAGATTTCTAAAGTATGAAACCTATTTAAATTTATTTTATGAGTTATAAGATGTTATGCATGATGATTTATTTTATCAGGTATAATCGGTCTGACCAGGGTGTTACAAGCTGGATCCCTTCAGAAAACCTCAGAGAGAATTCTATGAAGGAAACTATTGAATGAGGTGCTGAGCTCATCTATTTATAGATATGCTAAATTAAGAGGATTAATGAGATTACAAGTGTAAAATAATTTATTTTTCTTTTAATAAATACATAATTTTTTGTGTTCATCAACTACTGATGCTATTGGAATGAAACTGTAATTTTATATTCGTTATATATTCAGTTAGTATCACTATTGATTTGAATTTTTCTTTCTCGTAAAATACAGCTGTGTAAGTTTAGAAATTTTGTAAAGGAGGTTGCCACTTTCTAAGGGTAACAATATAGGTCAAGATTTACTTATTCGTTCGATTTGATTCGCATTGAAAATGATATGGGTTTGAAAATTGAGTTGTTTAGTCAGTTGATCAATTCTATTAGATCCGTTTATTAAACGAATTTAAGCTCACTGATTTATATACTACTTTTTTATTAGATTTATTATTATTTTTAATTAAATTAGATAAATTTTTGAATATTACCACATGTTAAATAATATTTATTAGTTCCGGTGGATTTTTTTTTAATAATCCATTATTTATGTATTTTATATCTATACATTTACGATGAATTAATGTAATTAAGTTATGATAAATTAAGTTGTTAGATCATGTTACTACTAAATGAATATTCATTTAGGATTCTTTTATTAAATAAATCGAATACGAATCATGATATTATCATTCTCTTAGTAAACGAATCAAATATGAATTCATCATATTTTGATTTGGTTCATTTAGGATTTAACACAAATTCGGTTTGTCAATTCGTTTTGACACCTAAAAAATTATATTAAATATATTTGAGATAAATATGACAGAAAATCTCAAATTTCTATCAGGATTCGGGATCTTGTACTATTTGTTACGAGACTCAAGAAGATTTTTCTTTTCGTAATTATTTTTATAAAAAAATAATATGTATGTGTGTGTCAGTGTGTGTATATATATATCATTTAAACCATTTTACTATTTATAATATCTATATTTTTATAAATATCAATATATTTTTTATTTCCATCTATATGAAGCTGTAAATAGAAATGTGAACATATTTATAAAAAAAAAATTAAAAAAATTAAAACTTGAGTGGGTAATAGGAAGATGATGAGAATTGTACCCAATCCTCGTTCCCTCCCCGAATGATAAATGAGTATTAAATTTTATCATCTTCATTTCCGACAAATTATTTTTTTTATTTTTCATCCCCGATCATCTCCGCAATTGAAGAGAATTCCCAAGGGCCTCAGTCTATTTAGGTATTTCTGCCATCCATATGTATAACCCCATTCATTCCATTGTTGAGTTTACAATATTTTGTTTTACCAAATTTAAAGCATATAAGACTTTTTTTCTATTTTTCTTGGTCTATTATTGTTTGTGCGCTTGAGCTCTTTTATTATAATCTATTGTGACAAATATAATTTTACTTTTAATTTAAAGGTAAAAAAAACCCTTTTGAGATTGTTTTCAAATTCTTTAAAGTAAATTAGTTTGTAATTTAAGATTTTTTTAATAAAAGAAATGTTAATCAACTATCGGAGGAGAAAATCTTTAGTACAACAGAGGTATCACGTCATTCATGTAACAAGTCAATCATCCATTGCCACAAGTGCTACAAAATTAAAAAATAACTAAAAAAATAAGTATTAAATTATACATGTCATTTTCTAATTCGTTAATGGTGCCACGTCACCCATAACTCCGTTACACCAAAGAATTACTCATATCTAAGATCGGATTGAAATACTCATCTCTATATAAATAAACCAATCATCTATAAGTAAATTGGGCTAAGCTTTTGGTGGCCCAATGAAATCATAACAACATATGGTTAATGAGAAATCCAATTGGGCAGTTCCATTATTCAAAATTGGCAACATTTATATTGTTTATTGTTATTTGGCAAATTAGCCCATCGCCCGGTCCGGCCAAATCGGACTTTAGTTCGGCCCGATTTTTAAAAAATCCGACCTGGTCCGATCAAAAATAAAAATAAAAATAAAAAATAATAATTAATTAATAGAATTTTATTTCTTTTTTTTACTACAATATAAGTGTACAGATATACAATCTGAAATCTAATGAAATAGTGAATTCATACCATTTATAGTACAACTATAATCCTAGGTCTACTTAAAGAAGAGATATCTACTCCGACTCAAATATGAGGAGAAATCTACTCCCAAATAGGGGAATTGAGTCATCGCGCCTGTAGGGACTCGAACTCATACTCTCCAACTTTGGAGACATAAGTCCACCACAAGGCTACAAGCCCCTGCCCCCTGTGCCTATTTTTTTATTCTTAAGTTGATGCATATATTTTTTAGGAATTTACTACTAGATTTTTGTTGATATATTTTATTATAAGCTTTTGATTATTAATAATTTTGTAAAAATTATATTAAAAAAATGTGCCAAAAAAAGCACGTGCCCGGGCCGGGTCGGGTCGGGTCAGGCCCGAAAAAATATCGGGCCGGGCTTTTCCAAGGCTCATTTTTTTTGTTTCGCCGGGCTTTTCAAAACCCGAGTCCGGTCCGGCCCATTGCCATGCATAATTGTTACAATTAGATATGGCTTAAGATATCCCACATAAATGATTGTTTGGGTCTCATGAATTAAAATTAAAATTATGAGCTCAATATTTAAGAAAAGTTATTATTAATTGTAATAAGAAAGTCATCAAAAACACATAATTTCAATTTATTTTAATTACTTATACCATACAATTTTGTATCATATCACACCAATGAAATTCTACTAAAGATGATATTATATCAGTTTTCATATTTCAGCAATAATTTGGTAATAAATGTTGCATTTATATAATAATATAATACATTGCAAATATTATATATATATATTATATATATATATATATATATATATATATATATATATTATATATATATATAGATATATATATATATATAACTCTTCTAATCATCACAACTACACTAATATAAGTTTCTTATGAGATGTAACATTATTTAGATAATTTAAAAATATAATAAAATAAAAATAATCATAACAAATAAAAATATTTTATGAAATTAATCATCACTAAACATAAAATAAATTAATAATATAAGAATATAAAATATAAAAAACACATAACATTATTACTTATTAGCCCAAAAAAATCAAAAAATTAATTTATTATGTTAATTTGATTCAGTTAGTTTCTTTTCTAATTAAAAAAATTGATCTAATTTGGTTCGGATTATTAATTAAAAAATCGAATAGTTATTTTTAAAATTAAAAAAAATTATGGGCTCGGTTCAGTTTTTTAATTTAGGTTTTTATTGCCACCCCTAAATTCTACCTAGAGAGTCTGACACTGACAAACACGAGAATGAGTTGTCACATTGCTATTAACAAATTTATACCATTTGTATTTTTTTTTTTTTGGGATAACAGAGGTGTCCGGACCAGCTTACGTGCACCTCGACTATTCCCCGGGACCTGTGCCCCGTGCCCTCAGAAGTTTCCCAACACATATCAGGATAAGTCGCTGGCTTTTCACACCATGGGGCATGGCCCCAAGGAAATGCAGTGGTGGGATTTGAACTTTGAACCTGAGATGAAGCAAACCACTCAAGTTCAAAGCTTTTACCACTGAGGCAACCCCTTGGGGTTACCATTTGTAATTTTCCACTTTATAAGATGGCAAAATATAAATCCGGACTCACATTAAATTTTACGGATTCAGATGTGGATATTATCCGTGCAGATTTTTTGATAGGCAAAAAGATATAGAATTTTTTTTTTTAATTATTTAATTTTATACATCCATATTAAAATAAAATAACATTCATAATTAGATAATATCAATTTAACATCCAAAATAAAATATACAATTTAAAATCAATCCAAAATAGTATAATTATAAATATAAAAAGAACATAAAATCATAAAAAAATTTGTTTTATTTATTTTGTTATATTATATCTGGATATCCTGATATCCGGATTCATCTGAATCCAGATCCGTACAAATCTTTAAAACTTAAATCCAAATCAGTAATAGATACTAATATTATTGACATCCCTATTGTTCACGTATGTGTGATGTGGTACAATTAACAATAATCATATAACATATATGAATTGTTTTATATAAAATTACCATTTTTTAATTATTTTTTTAATATCTATATAATAAAGGAGAATGGTGTTGGAGGAAAGAGAGTGCATCCAACGGCTCTCTTTATGTGGCTTAATTAACGGCTCAGATCATTTCATTGGTAATTGGAGGAAAGAAAGTGAATTGATTGATGGAAATGATCAAAAATTTCAAATTAAAAAATAGAAAGTTAAAATAAAATCATTTAATTCTGTAACACCGTGCCGTAGGCACGGCATCATTTAATTAAAAAATAAAATCATTTAATTCTGTAACACCGTGCAGTAGGCATGGGCATCATTTAATTAAAAAATAAAATCATTTAATACTGTAACACCGTGCCGTAGGCACGGACCAAATACTATAACACCGTGTCGTAGGCACGGGCAAAAACTAGTTTAACATAAGTGACAATTATTATTATATTATTTTATGTATAACGTGATATCATTGTTACATAATAGATTTTTTTTTTGGGGTGCAAGTTAAGCCAATAAGATTGGTTACAATTTCAAGAAAATGATTGAAAATATACATTTTAAGCCCTCTCATTCAGTTCCAAATTAGATCCTCCTTGATTTGATTTTTAATTTAAATAATACAGAAATGATATTCTTATTTAAATTTTTCCCGAAAATTTTCCCGAACGTCTCACTGTAGCTACAATAAATTACTGTAGATCACTGTAGCTATAGTGAGACATTCGGGAAAATTTTCGGGAAAAGTTTAAGTAAGAATATCACTGCTGTAAATAATAATACATAAGCAATCTTTGATCAGATGTTATATATTAATCACAATTACCACTTGATTAAACCTTCAGAAGTGACTCAACTGGCCGTGAAAATATTTTGCGCCGGCGGACACATAAATTCGAGTAAATCTTAAAGGACGAGTGTTTGTGTTAGTGTTTAGTGGATAGGTTTTTCACCCTCATCTATTTTGCTTTTTTTTTTTTTTTTTAAATATATTAACAATTTGATTAAAAATATCTATCAAGATTGGAAAAGCTTAACAAGAAAGCTATAGAATGGTGATTTTTTTGGTCCCTAAACGACGTGATTTGATGATATAAGGTTAATGATATGATCCTGAGGTCCTGAATTCGAATCCAGATAATCCGTTTCTTATAAGAGTCTGAGATGACTGAAGATTTTACCTAGTCCGCTTAAGCCCGAAAAAAATAATTTACGACGGGATTTTCAATAATTTTTTAAAAAAAAGGTATATTTTTTTAATTCCATTACATAATTCGTAAGATGCAGATTTTCCGAAATAAAAATGAAAGTGCATCCTACATACTTTTCAAATATGTCAATATAAAAGTTGCTGAAATTTATGTTGCATTATTTGATGTCATTGAGTCGAACAAGACATAACATGTAAAAATTATTTTGAAGTGGATTAAACATAATTAGAAGGTAGTTGATATAGTAACCTTTTTTTTTTTGAACTAATACCAACCCCACGTTGAAATTTGAAAAATCTTGCCTTTTCAAGGGAAAAAAAATACAAAGGGTCACCAAATTCGCCAATTGATGGACTAGGTCTAATATCATGATGGGAAATTGATCCAATTTTAGGTCAAAACATAGCACAATTAATTGAGGATCCAAAGTTGGTTATGTGTCCTATGTCCATTTGTCAATGCTTGTAATATCTACAATCACTCAATCTCTCTCTCATTGTCACGTTTGATCTTAAAACTTGACCCGATCGTATAATATTTTTATTATTTTTCTAAAAAAATTATTATTTTTTTAAAATTTTTAATATTATTTCATTTATTTATTATTTTTATTGTCTTGAATTATATATGATAATTTTAGGGACATCAAATAATTAATATTTATATTTCAAAATAATTAATTAATTTTTTAAACAAAAACCTGATCGGATTTCACAAAATTTTTTAAAAAACCCGATTCGACCAAATCCATGAACACTCATCAAGTCCCAATAGTATTCTGTAACTAAACGTACTAAAATGAATTGACTTCTGAGAAATGTGTGTTTCACTCATATTTTTTTCCCCTATTATATGGCATTTGCTTCAAAAGTTAAAATATTTTTAGTTTATAATTTCCTATTCCTATTATATAAGCAAGATTGATATTCATTATAAGTCTTCTTCATGTGACGTGCCGTGCCGTCACAGCAACGCACTCTTGCTTCGGATATATATATATATATATATTTAAATTTCTTATTTAATAAATAATATTAGAATTTATAAACACGAATAAAAATTTGATTCTAATGAGGATTATGAATCTATCTAAATTTGAATTTTCTAGACAAGTACAAAATTATACAAATAATTTATTGATGATTGCAAAAAGAACATTTAATTAAATAACAAAATTACAAACAATTTATATATATATAAGTATATTGAGAAAGAAACCTGAAATCCTCAATGGTGCAAAGGGTTTGGACCAGTTGGAACAAGCCGGTTTTCAACGCCGTAACGAGGGTCGATTTCAGTTGATATTCCGGCAGCCGGTTGATGACGGTGGAGGTGTTTCCGGTGCCGGAGAAACGGGGTGAAATCAAACTTGGTAGCCATCATTAACACTTTCCTGTTGTTACTAGCAGAAGTGTAACTGGTAAAATTACTGAAGCAATAAAATGCATGAAAAAATAATAATAATAAAACAAGAGAAAGTGTAGAGAGGCAAAGAAAAATTCTAGTAGAATTTTGTGGGGTTTTCATAATGGAATAAGAAGAATAGAGTGCATGGATGATGATGATGATAATGAAAATAATGGGAGAGATGAAATTGATTGAGAGCTTAATTAAATGATAATGGTAAAATTATGAAGATGAACAAGAAATAACAGAAACTTGTGAATAGAGAGTTTGTGTATAATTTATATATATGCTTCAATGAGATTCATGAATTGATGAGCTAGCTTGGGGTGGCCTTCATAATCTTGTAATTATTTCAATAATAATGAAGCTTCCTTTACGTTCAAGGAACAAAGTGGCTTCATTAATTAAGAGCAATTTTGTCATATAACCTTTCATTTTATATTTGCCTTGCATCAACATCGAGGGTTGAAATTTTGGATGACCAGTGATTTGTTGACGCTACTGTTACTCCACTTCTTCCATTAATTTGCTTTAGTTTGATTTTATTTTATTTTTTAAAATTTTAAATATTTGATTTCTTATATATATATTTTTTAAATCGAAACCATCCAATATCACGTGATCACATTGGGCCCTGACTATTTTGGGCGGTAAATCTCTCTTAACAAATATTTAACCAGTTGCTTTAAATCTGAATCTTGAATAGAGGATATTGGTTAAGCTAGAACAAACCCCAACAGTTGATCATCTACGCGCTTGTTGATTGAATTTCTTATATATTGATTTGTCTCAATGGACAATTAGATCCACCTTATTTTTAAAATGGACATCTAGGTCCCTCGTGTAATGGCCATCAACCATCAAAATTAACTTACTATATATATAATTTCCACCAAAATCATGATACTCTTATCTTCATCCAAATATATTAGTTGTTCATTAGAGCAAATCTTGGATGTGCTTTTTCCCTATTTACATGAACCTATGTTAATTAAGCTAGAACAAACCCCACCAGTCGATCATCTACGCGCTTGTTGGTGTGTGAGATTCGAATCAATAATCTTTCCTTACATGGACATAAATATGGCATATATTAATAAGATTGGCAATAAAGTCTAATTGTTGTACATGATGTAGGTTTAAGAGATACAATCTGTGATTATTGGCCTAAGTAAATAAAATAATTTAATTGCATTTTTGTAATTAATCTGTTATGTGTAATCAATAATAGCATTTTGTAATTAATGTATGAAAGAATTAATGGGTTCCACATTAAATGAATGGCCAGTTGGAATTACAAAGATATAGTGTTTTTTCACACGCTTAATATTGTGTTGGAATACGTTAAGTTGCATGTGAGGAAACAGTTCCTTCACTTATACTCTTCCTTTTTTACAAAAAATAATAATAATAATAATAAAATAGAAAAAAAAAAACGAAATTAGTACAAATAAGTTTGTTCAATTAAACAATGCAAAATTAAATCTATGGTGTTTGAAATTTGGAATATCTAAGGTATTGACATTTTTCATTATAGATGTGGAAATATTATCAAGAACCCTAAAATTTACTCAACTGCACAGATATATCCTTTTGATTTTAGAAATGATCACACAAATTCTTGGTTTGTCCAAAAACGAGTTTGTGTAGCCTAAAAATGAGTGTGTATGATTAATTCCAACACCAAGAAGATTAAGTAATATTGGGGTATAGCTAGTTTTAGAGACCGTCGATATATGTAATTGGTTAGGTTTTAAAATTTAACGCAAAATTAAATCATCAATTTTAAAGTATTTTAATTTTTAATTATGTAGTATGATTTTTACATTTTTAACATTTATCGATCATGATATCATTTTAAGAATTCACCAAAATCCTCATAAAATTTAAGATAATTCATGACCGCCGTTCATTAGGCACTAAATAGCTTTTCCGCTTATAGGTATTCATTTCCTCAAATTACTCCAAATATTAGTATGATGTCTGTCTATAAGATCAATTTAATAGTCCGATAGTAAACCACTTCTATTCTCCCTTGTGTGCATTAGCAAAAGTTGATTTTATTTTAAATATGTGAAAATAGATAGATTTAATATGGATAGTTTAATAGGAAGTCAGTGGTAAATCGGTTCATGAGCGATTTGTAATTAATCAGAAATAGTCAGGGATTAATCAAAAATTAATAGGGAAGGGTAAAATTATCATTTCATATGGTTGAGAATAAAAAATACAAATTTCACCAATCGAAATCCTCCAAAAATCATTAAAAATAATTCATTTATAATTAAAAAATGTTAAACAATTTAAGAGTATTTAGTTAAGTCAATATGAATAAGATCATTTTGATATAATTAAAAAAAAAATTATTATTTAAGAAAATATAATGAATTAAGGCAACTGATATTATTATTCCAGTGGCAATTTTTTTTTTTTTTAAATTGAATTATATTCTCACTCTTTTTAATCATTTATAACGGAATCATTATATTTTTCATACAAAATCATAAATCAAAACTCTAAAACTATTAAAAAAACTAAAAATAGATTACAAAATAAAAATCAAACAATTTTTGGAAAATTGAAAATCAGTCGATTAATCGATTAAGATGTTCAAAATGATCAAAATCGACCGGATTAAATCATTTAAACAGTAATTTACGATTTAGCCATAGTTATTCGCTGGTTAAATAGCACAATCTAATATAATCTAGAATCATATGTCCAATCTAAGCCATTAATGGGTTGATTATGGAGTAGATTTGAAATTTAATATTAAGAAGAAAAAAAAGAGCAAAATTGAGCTTCTAACTTCTAACTTATAATTACTCCTATTCAAAAGAAAATAAATAAATAAATAACTTCTAGTTACTCAGGTGTCTAAATACAAACGAAGATAATGAGCCTCGGACAAAGATCCATCATGGCGGTATGTGTTTACACAAGCTATAAAAATAGGAGTGGTCTTGATATTTTCGGGACTCTTATATTTTGGAACTCTTAATAATATCATAATAATATAAAATAATTTTTTTTTTTTTTTGGTTAAAATCATTGGCGATTAATTTTAATTGGCTTTTACAAAATGAGAGGCGCTTGTGGAAAGACCATGAAATTGCCCTCACCATTTCCTCATTTTCATGTCCATTGGTTGGTTCCCACACGTGGATGGCTGATTACAATAAATATTTTATTTTGTATGGCTTAAAAAAATAATAAGTCAAAAGAGTCGGTGGGAATTACCGAATTAGGAGAAAAAATTGAGAAGGGAAGTCAACTACCCAACCCACCCAGCTCCTCTTGCACTCAAGTTCAAACCCACAAAACATTCTGAGTGGATTATGGAATGAGCGTACAAAGCACTTATTCAGGCTCTATAGTTAGAAAATTATTTAAAATTTCTTGATAATAAATTTAAAAACGCTAGTTAAATCGTATCGGTAAATGATTTAGTTTCTTAATAGTTTTTGAGTTTGTTAATCCATTATGTTTGCAATTATGAAAGGTATGATGATACATTGCTTATTCACGAAAAAGATTTTATTGTTGATAGTTCTTGAAATTCATATTTTTACACACGACAAATTTTTTTTCGATATGCGTACGAATGAATGATGTAATTGATTAAGAGTTTTCTAACTAGTCGTAACTGATTTATATTTGTTTTCCCCACTCATTTGAGCCGATTTGAACAACATATCTCTTATTTTCGCTCAACAGATTTTACCAACTAAATAAATTGGCGCCCGCAATCAGTACTCTCATTTAAAATTAGAAGGAAATCTGAAATTCACACCAATTTATACTCTCAAATGTGTCAGCCAAAAATGCTACTGAAAATTCACTTAGTCTCTCACTGATCTCAAAACTTAAAAAACTAGCAAATGAAATAAGCACACTCTACGCTAGTAATGACACAGTCATTGTAGATTTTAAATGATATTCAATACAGTTACCTGCAACTGGAGCCTCTTCCCAATCAACATCATCATCGCCGGTCGCCCTCATCGTCTTCACGTTTCGACTTCATGCCCAATTGATGATTAGAAGATACCCCAGATAGACCATCAGGGACAGGTGTATTTGAAGACTCCTGTAGATTCTTAGCAGCTTAGTCCATATCTCCTGTTGTTCTTCAGTGGAGCAGCAAAATACGCCTAAATATACTCATCCTGCAATATAATAAAAACAGCAGAAACTCCAAAATTTAAGCAAACATAAAAGGGAACACTATGTGTATGTGACATAAAGATCAAAACAAGAAATTGAATGGTTCATCTCATAGCACAAGCCTGTTTATCATCTTTTAAAAGTTGACATTTTGTCATCCCATGATCCTCCTGTTGCTGAACTTCCATCCATCTTTGACTCCTGCTTGGCATCTCCACGTTGTTCCTTTGTAAGGTTCATTCCTTGCTTGAAGGCATTCAGAGCTGTACTGTCAGTTTCTGATTCGACATCCACTTGCTTGCCTTCAGCATCAGAAAATGTAACTTCAACCTGCAAAAAACCTAGCCACGTATTAGCTCCCAAACAATCCAATAAAATTTAACTGAAATGTGTCCAACATCTTACATTAGAGTAGAAAACCAAGAATCTAGAATATGTCAACATCTTGGGGTAACGGAAAGGTTACACCATTGTGATATGTGGAGGTCACAGGTTCGAGTTGTGGAAACAACCTCTTTGCAAAAAAGCAAAGATAAGGCTGCATAATATAAAATCCTCCCCCAAGCCCACAGTGAGGGAAGCCTCGTGCGCCGGACCATCTCTTAATTCATCACACATTTTTTTCTTTCTCTAAATTTACAGAATATAATTTAATAGAAACATCAGATGAGAGCAAACCAAACAACAAGCCTAACTCATATTTATTTGCTAAAACTTCAAACAAAACCAAGTGTAAATTTTAAAACCTAGCTGATTATCTCGTAAACCATCACCACTAGTGTCTCTAGAATGCTTGATCACTGCAAGAGAACTATATTTTTCAGATATCTTGCATTTGATTGGGTAAATTAGAAGAGGACTGTCATATCGGAAATAAATGTCAGTCAGCATACTAGCCTATTAAATTCCAAAATCTTTGATGGTCCAACAGATAACCAGTTAGTGTATAAAAGATAGGTTCAAAGTGCAGCAAGGCTTAAAGAACCTCAAACATATTCTTCTGATTCAATTCACTCTACAATTTAGAGATCAAAATATTACATGATAAATAATTGCGAGGATGATAAGAAGGTTTGCAAATTATCACAGGCACTTAATAGATTTGGCAAGAAGCAACTATAGAGGTAGCATTCCAACCAACCAGCATTATTAGACAAATCCTACCCAAAAGCTTCAAATTATTTGGTGAAGGGCCCATTCAAAGTACGAGTAACCATACTTGATATTAGATTTGATCAGGGTAGGATACACTGACACACACTCTCTGACACCCACAACACATTCTTTCCCTAATTGGCTTGTACGGTTGTACCATTGCAGATTGAACAGAAAATAAGCAAAACATGGCTGACCAAACACAGAACAAAAATCAAATCTGAATGTATCAGTCATATCCGATGCAAAAGCTTTAGCTATCAAGTAGAGGATCCAACCATTATGCCAGTACCAATGCCACATATTAAACTTACCAAATGTGAGATACAGTACTAAGCTTGTAAGCTGCAGAGTATATCATTGAGAATGAGCGCTGAAACTCCTTCCATTTAGTCAGCATCTATATATCAGGTCCTCTCCCAAATCTATTTCTATGGCCCAGTTTTATCACTGACCTCATCAATATTCCAATAAGAGAAACCAGAGTGTATCTCGGCGCAATCCAAACTGGCAGTCGACCCCATCATATTTGCATATAAACTTGCACACTTACATATAAAAGCGTGCACACATAGCAGAAACCATGATCCCAACTCACAAGAGGCTCAATGTTTCTGGTATTGAATAGGATGATTAAAGTCCTGAAGAGAACAAGGATCTACATTACCACACACATATAATCTCCGCACCCTTGACAGTCTAAAACAAAACAAAATATAAATATATGAACAAAGTAAGGATCTTATCTAATTAGGGAGCTTGTTACCTTGCCTAAAGCTGACAGTTATACCATGCAATTTTCCACACGTTAATTGGAGGTCAAATTTCTGGAATTTTGTGATTGCCAATATTCATGAAGAGTTTAAGAAAATGAACAGACAACAAGAAGAACAGAAACCATGTTTAAAGTGATCCAAGCTGCTAATTTTCGGCTCATCTAAACACTTGCTCAAGCTAGCTCGTAATTTACATGAACCAAACTCAAAAACATAATATTAAGCTTATAAGTTTTACAAGCCAATCTAGAGAACTCTGTTACTTGTTAGAATCGTCTATGTACATTTATGAGCAAATGAAGCAGCACAAAAACGGAAATGCTAGCTGAAGCAAGCATCTTATAAGTAGGGCTGTAAAATTATCCAAGCCACTTCCAACCAGTGATCAGCTCATCTAAAAGGGAGCTTGAGGCCTTGAGCACACTGATACATTAAATGAGACGAACTCAAACATGATAATTAGCTTTTATTTCTTTCAAGTCACACATGCACACGCTGTAAAAAAATACGACGATTTTATATTTTAGGATACTTAGAATTACAAGATATATGACTTTATATAAACATTACATCAAGTTAAATATAAAAACTAAATATTCTAATAATCATTAGGATTACATTATCATATTCATATCTCAATGATTATGTAACAATTTCTTAAAGATATGTAAAATCATAATTATATCTTTTGAATGATTAGGATTCTAATAATATTTAGGGATTCTAACACTCCCCCTCAAGCTGGGGCATACGTATCATATGCACCAACCTTATAACAAATGAAACCAGTACAAGAATCACAGAGAGATTAGAGTGTTTTAACACTGCTGGAGAATGCACAACAGGAATATATATGGTGACTTGGATGTTTTAACGCCATTGGAGAATGCACATCGGGAACATATGCGGAGGTTTGAATGGTTTAACATTGCTGGAAAATGCACAGCGGGAAAAGTTTAAACTATTTCAAAACAACTCAAAACATCTAAAGAAAATTTGCCAAATCACCTCATGACAAAACCCAAAAAAAGGTCGGATGTGGAACTTGATGCGAACAAGGGACAAATAACAGATAAAATCTGAGCATTTCATCGTCATTGGTTTTGTCAAGACCGTCGAAGAAGATGCGGCGCAAGAGACTCACACGCATATAGTGGCGCATGTTCCCCACGCGTTGGCTTGAATAATGACTCTAAATAGAGAAATCAAAACCCAGAGAAAAATTGGCGTTAGTACCATGTAAAGAAATAAGACGATTTTATATTTCTGGATATTTAGAATTACAAGAGATATGATTTTATATAAACACTACATCAAGTTAAATATATAAACTAAATATACTAAAAATATCAGGATTACATAATCATTGAGATGATTATGTAACAATATCTTAGAGATATGTAGAATCATAATCATATTTTTTGAATGATTATGATTATGATTCTAATAATATCTTAGGAATTCTAACACAAGCAAAGAGTTCTACTTCTACCCAAAGCTTCCTAAGGCTTTGTTGCTTTCTTCTTTTATTTTTGGAGAAGCAACTAATTAATTATTTAGCTTATTAAATAGAACTTTTCGCGGAAAGACTCCTCGCGCAGCGGAATTTGCACTTAGGCCCCGGAATCGACCTTGAAATTTTTTTTCAAACCTTCAATAGCCCCGAATCATAACTCAACTTAGCATGTGATCATGAGAAGGCTCACTGTGACCTTTAGGCTTCCATAATAATTAACCATGCACATTTTGGTTGCTGCTCTTTTGTTTGATTATTATTGCATCCAATTTGGTCACTTTGATGCATGATAATTGTTACACATGCACACACCTTCTTTCATGATTTTGAGAAGTCAGTTGCTGCAGCTTCTATGTGCCTCTTCGGACCACATTCATGACAATTGCGTGTTGCTGATTCAATTTTCAAAATCAAATTTGCGCCACATCATGTGCAACTGGTTTGTGTTTAACGCCATGTATCAACAACCCCTTTGCAACTCCTTTGAATTTGATTTTGAGATTCAGTGCGTATTTGATGATGATCAATTTCCCTTTGTTGCCGTGAGATGATGAGAAGGAACAGGTCAACCACTCGCTCTTCCATCTATGTCTCGTCACCAACAAATCGAAGTGTAAGCTTCACTCACAATTTTTATTCTCTAAACTCTTTAGAGAAAAAGGGTACACACTATTTTTCTTTTCTTTCTTTCAACACTTGAGAGAAAAATGAAGAACTTCAAAGAATGAAATTATTGTTCAAAAATTAATACAACACTTGTCTTATCCTTTTAACATAGTGTGTCACTTATGTGCCAAATAAGTGGAAGACATAAGTGGCATATCATGTTAAAAGGATAAGGGAAGTGTTGTCTTAATTATTGATTAAAGGATTATATCTAGAAAATTAGACACATAATGACATGAATTATAACTAAAAGGGGGATAGTTGTCAAAGGCATGCCTCAAGCTCAGGCTCAGGCTATTGCGCCTCATTAAAGGAAAGGTCAGGTCATGCAACCTTTATCAAACGCATGCCCTTTGTGGGTGGCACGTGCCTCTGAGATGTGCCTAGGTGCGCCTCACAAAAATAGATGAGAAGAACCCTACCTGAATTGGCCCAACTTGAAATCAAGTTGTATAATATTTCATTAATAAATTAAGATAGATTTGGGGTAGGTTTTAATTTCGATACACATTAATTTGTATTATCGGTATTTATATTATTATATTTATTTTTGATATATTTTCAATGATTTCTCTTTGTTTTAGTTAACTGGATACTTGTGTATATATTTTTTGCAATTTGCGCCTCACTTTAATTAAGTGCGCTTTACGCCTTGAGGCCGAGCCTGGGTCCTAAGACCCTCTGTGCCTTTAACAACACTGAGAAGGGGTTACTAATGTCTTGAAAGTTGAAAGTGCATAAAAATGTTGGAGCAATAAATTTTCCATTGCTTGAAATCACGTATATTCCTTCGTTGGTTTTTTTATGATGCTTTGATGTCTTAAAATTGTTTTTTGTTAGTTTATACACATAAAACTTCCGTACTTCATTGCTTTGAAAAGCAAATAAGTACTCTTTGTGACACTTAGCATATTGTATTCAGTATTCACAAAGGCCTCCACCAAAGCTTTGAGGAAAGAAATCAAATGAAAGTTGATTCATTGTAGACAGTCAGTAAGGAGACAAAAAATATATATATAAATGATGCACCGATATTTTGTTCTGATGAGCACCAATCATTCAAGGAACTTCAGATCAAATTTCTTTCCACAATAATATTTAGATACTAGGTCAAGCAGTGCAAAAGATAAATACACAATAACAATATATGAATATGCAATGTTGTTTGTCATAATTATGCTTGGGTCATTTTTTCCATAATTTTATGAGCCTCACCAATATAAAAAATTGGCAACAAGCACCTCAATAAACTGCCCTCTTTCCTGTGATCCCGAGCGACTAGTTTTTCTTCTAAAAATCAACAGTCTGACATAGTTACTTTGAGTGTAGTTGCAAATCCTTTGCTAAATCTTCTTCTCTAACTCATTGTCGTCTAAAAGAAACCAAAACATTAGCTAGTAATAGATAAATTAAAGGCTTGCACCAAAATTAAAGGTAGCATAAAAAACAGTGGAAATAATCACATTATTGTTCATAAGTTGAATATTCAGCAAGACTACATCCTTAAGTAACCAAGATACAAAATTCCAACACTAAACATAATAATAAAAGTCTTAATTAATTTGTGTATTCAACCGGTAGAAGCACTTCACTCTTACCAAATAAGTCAGAATTGATTGGTCAATGGTATAATATACCGGGTAGCAAACCTGAACAATAGAAATGCATGGCAGTTGTAATGGACAATGAGAGAACTACTTGTGTTCAGCAGGTTGGTAACATGTTTAAACTCTTACAACCCAACATAATACTGTAAATAATCTAGAAACATCTCTTCTTTCATTGCTTAGACTCAGACATACCCAACTACAGGAGAAAATTAGAATTAAGAGTCCATTCAAGTGGAGGTCCTAACACAACAATTCAAGGCACAGCATAGTATGCAAACTAGCCATCTTCACGAGACAGGTCAATAGGCTAAGGCAACCAATGTTCATCGAATCAGAATATATTTAAGAAACAACTCAAAGGTGAAAATTATGCAAGAGAAAGCCACCTGATTATATGAGAGAAGATTAAACAGACAAACATTTGGACTATTTTCAATGCATCTAGTCGAGGACAAGTGTTAGGACCAAGCAGAGAGAGAATTTCATCTAAATGATCCAGACCGTCATCATAAGCACCCACATTGACTTCCTTTGAAAGGTTTGCTAGTAATTAACATTGAAGGTTTCTTTGGAAACCAGTTCTGTTAAGCAAAAGTAAATGATGCATCCATTCCAATGGCTACCAAGATACGCACCAACAGTCTACCAGCATCGTTTTTTTTTTTTCCAGAAAATGAGTTGAGTTAAGGAGTATTACACCATTTCAATGCTAAATTCAAATAAAGAGTAACCCAAAAGAAAAATTCAGGTCTTGATTACTCAATAAGATAACTAACCCACCAAAAATTATCACTGACTCTTTCATTATACCAAAATAATTGTAAATAAAGGCGTTTCTATTTCAACCCCTTCTTCAAAACTGACCAAATCAAACACAACTTCAATCTGATTATGTTTCCAACTTCTATAAACAAAAAAGTATTTTAATTAATTCAAAAATACCTATGGAGCAAATCAAGCACCACCACGGCAATTCCTCCGTTGTCACATGTCCCGTGTTTCGTTTGATTATCTTCTTTTACTCGTTATATTATCGTAAAATGCTCTCACCACAAACTTCACCAATCTGTTTTCAAAAACAGAAACAATCTCATAATTTCGCTCAATTTCCGCATAACACAAATAATAATAATTATTATTTGATAAACTTGACTGTTCAATATTCGTTACCTTTCAAGGGTTCTTAAGCTTTAACTAATCATTTCCTTCATGATTTTGTTTACACACAGCGCTATGACTGGTCTTGATTCAGATTTAGGGATATCGTATGAATGAAAATTTTCCCTGCGAGCCCTAAAGTGTTGCTAATTATTATCATAGGCCCTTTCCGAGTTGAATATTGCTGTTTAGGACACTAGCTTATAAATTTTGCACATTTTTTTTTAAAATTGTTGAAAAACCCACCGCCAAACCATCCCTTACGGGTTTAAGCGGAGCAGGTAAAATCACTGGTTGTTCAAGACTCTTACAATAAACACATTCTCTTGATTCGAATTCATGACCTGAAGGTCAAATCTTGAACCACCATCATCAAACCACGCCCTATGAGGACTATAAAAAGACCCAAAGACAAAATATTTTTTAAAAGAATAATTTTGCACAGGCGTACTCATAATCGTGGGTTACTACTTTACATATGTCAACAAAAAAGACCCAAAGAATAAATATTTTTTAATTTTTAAAAATATGTTAAATGAAATTAAGACTTATTTTGGTAGAAAGTATTGCACTGAGTGCATAATGTATCTTATAAGTTATGGAATAAAATTTATAGTATAAAAATAATAGCATGTTGTGAGATTATAAGTTTGTGATATAGTATAAATTAACATTAATGCTAACACTAATTATGTGTTTGATATATCGTTTAAACGTTATCTTACAAACTCACCAAACTCTACATCAAACGATCATTAAAGTAAAATTAAAAATTATGAAACCTTAAAACAGTGTCATCCCTAGCTATTTGCTACATTTTTAATGAAAAAGAACACTAAATCAAAACCCATTTGATAGAGAACAACATCCATTATTTAAGCACACCATGCCGAAATTAAGCAATGTTTTACTAGCAAGCCTCCCTGTTTTATTTGATTATTATTGTTGTTGATGAGGATTTCTACAACTAAGATATTTGAGCAATTCGGCAAGGGCAAAGAGGGAACTTTCCATTTTTGGAGGATCAGATGTCCAGATGTATAGTCAAACTGCCGGAAATTTGCATTGCTGGCGTCACAAAGATATGTGAACAATATTGTATATCCATTAGTATATAAGGAGAGGGTGATCTCATTTGTAAGGGTTGGAAAAATTTTCATTCTAGCATTATTTGTAAAAAAAACTCAAAGAAACCACAAACAGCTCAGTTACTATTAGACCTGCCCCTAAACAGGTCGGTAGAGCTTGATTTGATAATAAAATAAGCCCATTTACTTTGTGCCCGTGGACGTAGGCTGGATCAGCTCCGCCGAACCACGTTAAACACTCTTTGTCGATTTTTGTGTTTGCTTTGTCTTTGGTCTCCTCATAACCAAACAAATTCAAGGTTGAATGAGGATTGTCTTGGGAGAGTTATCTGAAAATTGTCCCTGGGATGAGACCAGTTGGCGTCGTCTGTGGGGAGAGAACAAAAAATAACTTGCATGGTAGGACAATGGAGGAATACTGGAACCATAGATCGTCGGAGAGTTCAACAACAGATTGGATGAGAAAAATGGAGGAAAGCATGCGGAAGGATATGGAGGAGAACCAGACCCTCATGAAGGCCATGTTGGAGAAGCTGGAAAGACTAGAAAAAAATGAATAATGAAATGATGGAGGCTGGTCCAAGTTAGAGGAGAAAAAAGATAGCAGAAGGAAAGATAGTGGTAAATCTAAGCGAAGATGATGAACCGGGGAGGAAGGATCCCCAGAGGGTGAGGTCGGTTGTGATAGCAAGATCTTTGCGGGCGGAAAGAATGCGGGAAGAAGAAGAGGAGAGACAGGCTCCAGAGTCCTCCAGTAATAGCCCACGCTCTAATAGAGAGGAAGATGAAAGACGTGGTGGAGGGGATCAAGAGGCATTTAGTCACGGGACACGTCGTGCTCGGAGTGGAAGGCGTGAAGTTTGCAGGAGATAACTCGAGGCCACTAACAACCATATGAAAGCTTGGTTTAGAAAGGAAATGATAAAGTGGGAAGATAACTTGAAGGCATATAAAAGAGATAGTCGGGACGGGGAGGCGACATCTCCCTTCACAGAAGAAATCTTGTCAGCTGAATTTTCTAGGCGGTTCACCATGCCTTCCATGAGCTCCTACAGGGGCCACACCAAACCTAAATCCCATATTGAAAGCTTTGTTTTATTGATGAAAGTCTAAATAATGGTGGGAGAGTCCATATGCAAGGTGCTCCCTCTAACCCTGAGTGGGCCCGTGATTTTATGGTTTAGAAGTTTGACTCCGGGAAGTATCGGTAGTTTCTCCCAGCTCATGAAGTCCTTCGTCTAGCATTTCAAAGGAGCGTGTGTCCCAAAGAAGACAGTAGGAGAGTTGAGGTTGATGAAGCAGGGGGATGACGAGCCCCTAAAGAACTTTATTGAAAGATACCACAATTTAGTGCTCGAGGTCGGGACGTACGAGTCATCGGAAGCACTGGAAATTCTCAATGGGGCCTTTAGGGTGGGGAAGTTATGGACTCACCTGAGGTTGCAAGACATCCCGGATTATACTACTGCCCTGAAGCTGGCCAGGAAGTTTATGTTAATGGAAGAAGAATAGAAGGTCTCCCGGAATGGGGGAATTCAGAAAGAAAATATGGTAAGGCCAAAGTTATCTTGGAGACTGGATAGAGAGTTGAGGAAGCCACCTCCAAGATAAAGTGAGTTCAGACCGATGCCTCCCAAGAATGTACCATAGGAAAGGAGGGTTCAGACACAAGTAAATCATATGGCCGGAGGGCCAGGGTACACACCTTTGAACAAGCCATTGGCTCAGATCGTCAAGGAAATTCAAGGTAGGGGCCTCATGATGAAGCCTGATTTGAGGAAATATCCGGTGGAAAAGAATAGTGAGAAATCCTATTGTGTACATCATAACATGAGGAGGCACACGCCATAAAGTTGTAAGGATCTGCGGGAGCAGATGGAAAATCGAGCGCAGAACGACTATCTGAATGATTACATCGACCAATGGGCCATGGCGGCCCGAAAACGGCAGAGACATAGACAAATGTATACCATCACTGGCAGAAGGACACTAGTCGGAGATTCGAATCGGTCGAGGAAGAATTACAGTCGGATCCGAGGACCGGAGCTATTTTCGGCAGAACAAGCTCCGGGGGTTCATAGAGGTCAGTCGGTCTCTGTAATGTTCACGAATGAGGATGCATGTGGGGTGAGTTTCCCCACAACGATGCCCTGATAATCAAAGCAGTAATATGAGGGGCCGAGGTAGATAAGATCTTGGTGGATCCGGGGAGTGCGGTCGATATAATCTCTAAGGAAGCCTTTGATGGCCTAGGGGTGGAATATGCCATTATGACCCAGGGCGAGACTCATATGTACAGGTTTGAGGGAGCATCAGTCGTCCCATTGGGAATGATACGGTTGGCCATGACGATCGGGATTTCCCCCCGCACCCGGACGATCATAATAGACTTCACAGTGGTGGATTATATGAGCAGTTACTAGGTCATTTTAGGCCGGTCTTTCATGATGAAAACAAAGGCCGCTAAGTCATGCTATTATTTGAAATTTAAGTTTCCCACCCGAGTCGAGATCGGGATAGTATGTGGAAGTCAGAAGGTAGCCAGATGTTGTTTTGCCACCGTCTCAAATGAGGCTCTTTGTGTTGAGAAAGATAGCCGGAAGATGAGAGAAATGGAAGAGGAGGAAGAAACAGTTGAGTCTCCAGATCCATGGGCCGAGGATTTTGGCCAATTGGGGGAGCTGAAGAGTTGGAGTTAGTAGAACTCTTCGGCCCAGAAAAAGTTATAACGGTATGAGCGGGTTTGGAGGAAAACCTGAAGTATGACCTACTGAAGTTTTTGAAGCAGTATGCAGATATTTTTGCTTGGGGCATAGCGACATGCCCGGAATAGATCCCAAATTCATTAGCCACCGTTTAGCGGTGGATCCGGCTCACGAGCCGATTAAGCAGAAGAGAAGAATATTCATTCAGAAATGTTGCGAGGCTATGGGGGACGAAGTGGAAAGGTTGTTAAAGGCTGGTTTTATCAGAAAGGTGAAATACCCTGAGTGGGTATCAAACGTGGTTTTAGTGAAGAAACACAGTCGGAAGTGGAGAATGTGTGTAGACTTCTCCGATCTTAACAAGGCTTGCCCAACAGATAGTTTCCCGCTTCTGAAGGTGGATCAGCTGGTAGATTCGATGACGTGTCATGGGTTGCTCAGTTTCATTGAGTCATTCTCAGAATATAATCAGGTCAAGATGTATCCCAAAGATGATTAGAAAACAGCTTTCGTCATAAATCAGGGGCTGTATTGTTATAAGGTGATGCATTTCGATTTGAAGAATGCTGGAGCTATATTTCAGAGGCTGGTGAACAAAGTTTTTAAGCCCTGCATCGGCAAAACCATGCAAGCATATGTTAACGACATGATAACGATGACCAAGGAACCGGAGGATCATTTGGCCGATCTCGCGGGGACTCTGATAAGAAAGCATAATATGAGATTGAACCTAGAGAAGTGTGCATTCGGTGTAGCGTCGGGAAAATTTTTGGGATACATGGTTAGTGCACGAGGTAAAGAAGCAAACCCACCGAAGATCCGAGCAATTTTGGAATTGAAATCTCGCATGACGGTCAAAGAGTTGCAAACTTTAAAGGGCCGAGTGGCTGCACTAAACCTGTTCATCTCCCGGGCAACTGATAAATGTCATCCTTTTTTCAAGTTGATTAAGAAGGCCAAGAATGAGGTCAATTGGACGGAAGAGTGTAAGGAAGCCTTCATGCACCTCAAGCAGTACTTAGCACAACCTCATATTTTTTGGCTAAACCAATATCGGGTGAGACTTTATTCTCGTACTTAGCTGTTTCTGAACATGCTGTAAACTCGGTGCTAGTGTAGGAGGCCGATAAGATCCAAAGGCTGGAGTATTATAACAGTAAAGCCTTGTTGGATGCGGAGACCATATACCCGGCCCATGAACTGGTGGTTTTGTCCTTAGTTACGGTGGCCCGGAAGCTGCAGCCCTACTTCCAAGCTCATCATATTGAGGTCTATACTGATCATCCTCTGAGGCAGATCTTGCATAAACAGGAGGTCTCGGGTCGGTTAGTAAAGTGCTCGTTGGAATTGAGTGAGCATGATATATCATATTTGCTGAGAGTGGCGGTAAAAGGGTAGGCTTTAACAGATTTTATGGCCGAGTTCGCAGGACCACAAATTTTGGAAGTTTCGAAAACCACGTGGGAGTTGTCAGTGGACGGTTCAGTCAGTTCACAAGGCTATGGAGCTGGGGTTGTCTTACGGAGTAGTGATGGTGAAGAGGTGGTATGTTCCCTAAGATTCGCCTTCGAGGCCACGAATAATGAGGCTGAATATGAAGCCATTCTGTCTGGTCTAAGACTCTGTGCGGCGGTAGGTGTCAGGGACGTGATTGTAAAGAGCGACTCTCAACTGGCCATCCAACGGCTAAAAGGCGAGTTTTAAGCAAGAGAGCCTAACATGATGGCATATATGGCCAAGGTAAAGAAGATGATTGGGGAAATGGATAATGTGTAATTCGAGCAGATTAGTCGAGAAAACAACCATCAGGTAGACTAGCTGGCTCGGCTGGCGTCCTCAATTTAGTCAGAGAAGCCTAGAACCATCCCTTTGATCTACGTGCAAGAAAAAAAAATAAGGGGAAGCCGGAGGTGATGGAAGTAGATACAGAAGAGATGACATCTTGGATGGACCCGATCAGGAGTTACTTGGATAATGGGGAAACACTTGCGGATAAGAATGAGGCAAGAAAGTTGAGGTACCAAAGTTTGAAATTTTACTTGGTTAAAGGAGTCTTGTACCGGCGAGGGCATACGGTGCCACTTTTGAGGTGACTTACAACCGAAGAAGCATATTATGTGCTCAGAGAGATTCACGAAGGAATCTGCGGGAGTCATATCGGGGATAGTCGATTATATTTAAGGCGTTGAGGTAAAGGTTCTACTGGCCGACCATGCACCAAGACAGAAGGAAGATAGCTCGGAAATGTGAGGGATGTCAGAAGAATGCCAACATTCATCATCAACCTGCTGAGCAGTTGACCACTCTGGTCAGCCCATTGCCTTTCGCTTAGTAGGGGTTAGACATCATCGGGCCAATACCAACAGGGCGGGGACAGGCCAAGTTTTCCATCGTCACCATTGACTATTTCACCAAGTGGGTAGAGGCCGAACTCATATCTGTAATCACAGAGAAGAAGGCAACAAATTTTGTAAAGAAGAGTATCATCTCCCGGTTCGGATTCCACGAGCAATCATCACTAATAATGGGAAGCAGTTCAACTGCAGGGGTTTCAAGAAGCTCTGTGAAGACCTACAAATCGCCTTGAGATTTGCTTCACTTGCTCATCCCAAATCTAACGGATAGGTCGAGGCTACCAATAAAACGATCAAGGTAAATCTAAAGGCTCGACTCATATCTTGTAAATGTTGTGGGTCGAAGAGTTACCAGAAGTATTATAGGCGCACCGGACAACCCACAAGGACTCAACGGGGAAACTCCTTTCTATTTGGCTTATGGTTGTAAAGCAGTAATTCCGGCAGAGATCGGGATTATCATGCACAGGGTCTGGCATTTTGAGGTCGAACAGAATGAAAAGCTCGTCAAGAATCATCTCGACTTGGTAGAAGAAAGGCGGGAGAAGTCGGCTATGAGAGCGGCTGTTTATCGGTAGAGAATGACTCATTTTTACGACAAGAAATTTTGGGCTCAGTCCTTCCTCCCTGGATATTTGGTTTTGAGGAGGATCACATTGAATACCCGAAGGCCCGAAGAAGATTGATTGGGCGCCAAATGGGAAGGGCCGTACAGAGTGGTGGAGCTAGTAAGATCGGGTAGCTACCTTTTGGAGCAATTGGACGGTATCAGGCTCAAGAATCCCTGGAACACCGAGATGCTGAGGAAATATTTCCAGTAGGCCTTTTCTTCGGGCTGCAAAGTCATTGGATGACCCTGTTGTGGTTTTGGGCGATAGGTGCAGCGGAAGAGCGGGTTCGGGCGAAATAGTATTTTAAAACTTTTTCAAAATACCGAATAAATTATTTAATATCTAATATGAATAATTTATTCATATTTCACCTAAACCTATTAGTGGGACACAGAAACTGGGCGACAGATGATGTTCCGGGCTCGCGGCCCGGTTGGGAGTACGGAGTAGCCACGATGGACTAAACCGGAGAATGATGGAGTCGCCACCCGGTGTGAACCGGGAAAGTGAGATTTAAGGCCGCACTCACCCCTCGCAAGGGAAGACCTCAAACCGTTGGGTTCGGAATGGTCCATTACTTATGTTACTTGTAATGAAATGATTTATGTAATAATTTAATCAAGCCTAAGTAACACTTATTTCCAAAAATATCATGCTTCTAAGTTCACATACGCAAAAAAGATAAAACTTACACATAGATTTGCATATATCCTACTTCTAAGTTTACATGCTCGAAAGTAAGTCAAAGTAACGGCAAATATACAACTTCATAGGCATATTGTATTAATGAAAACGCAAGAATGTCATAATCAGATAAGCACACATAAAAGGGAATCAAATAATGATGAACATGTAATTTCATGAACATTTCATACTTATACAGACGGAAACATAAACAAATAACCATTACATATTCATGCGTAATAAAAAGAGTCAACTAAGTGCATAATGCAAAAAAAGACAATTAAGGATGCAATTAGGCCTTAAAGTAATCATGCTATGACGTGATGCCAAAGAAGATAACTAATATGGACACAAACGCACATGTGAGCATTTTTCCAAGTGGTACGTGGAATTGTATCCCAAGTACAGACCGCACTACTGTCCATTCGAAATCGTCTACGAAATTTATGTCTGGGTTTTCATCCGATATACCACGAGAAGTAATACTCAAATGTTATCGTAACATGGATACATGAATAATAAGATATCAAGCCAAGACAAATGTAAATAATGCAACCAAACGGAATAAGGGCGCGACAAATATCATGGTAAATGTAGCCTTTTAGGCTTTTCTTCCCCAAATGGGAAACCTTTCATCCAATACAATAAGCCCATGCGCTTTTCATTGCAATGCATACAAAGATAAAGATGACTATCTGGGATTTCGTAATGCATGCATAAATAAAATAATGATGTGCGAAATGGTAAATGACATGGCAAGAAGTGCGGCAAAACATCGTGGTGGAGGCTTTTAACCTCTCGATATGGAGGACCTTTAATCACACTTATTAAGCCCATGCGCACATAATACGATGCATATATAGAGTAAAGAAAATGATATCAGACTTCGTGTATCCGATTGAACACATCTCACACTCAATCGAATACACCTTATTCGGCGCGACAAAGGATCGTGGCAAAAGATTTTAACCTCTTCAATTAGAAGACCTTTCATCGCACTTACTAAGCCCATGCGCAATTAGCACAATGCATACATTTGAAACAAAAGTAAATACAAAGATATCTGACGCGACGAAGCATCGTGATAAATGATTTTAACCTCTTAAATTAGAGGACCTTTCATCACACTTACTAAGCCCATGTGCAATTAACACAATGCATACATATGAAACAAAAGAAAATACAAGATATCCGGCGTGGCGAAACATCGTGGTAAAGGATTTTAACCTCTTCAATTAAAGGACCTTTCATCGCACTTACTAAGCCCATGCCCAATTAACACAATGCATATATATAAACAAAAGTAAATACAAAGATATCGGATTTCGTATACCCGATTGAACATATCTCACATCCAATCGAATATACATCGTCCGGCGCGGCGAAGCATCGTGGTAAAGGATTTTAACCTCTTCAATTAGAGGATCTTTCATCGCACTTACTAAGCCCATGCACTTTTCTCATCATTACATAAATAAATAACATGCAGAAATCTAAATGACGGAATAATTAAACAACTCAAAATAACAAAATATGTGCCGTTTACTCGAGTGGTACGTGGAATTGTATCCCGAGTACAGATCATACTACAGTCCATTCGGAATCGGCTATGAAATTTACGTCCGGGTTTCCATCCTATATACCACAGGAGGCGACACATTTTCCATTTATCCAATACCCACAACACACATCATATCCATAATACATGTATATTTATCTACTCAAGGGCCACAACATGCATTTTTATCATAATAATCATGTGAACAAAACTCAATAAATAATAAAAATAAAACAGAAAACGAATGTGGAAAATACCCTCAGGTCTAACCTTTTTTGCCGACTTTCGGACTTGCGTTTCACGGAGATCGGAAGGGTTAAAGCTCCTCAACTTCTCCGGTTCACTAGTTTAGCGTCTTAGCTCACTGTTTTGCTGTTTTGCTTGCTGTTTGGCTTCTGTTTTACTGCTGTTTTCTCTCTGTATTTTCTGGTCATTATTTCAGGTCTTTAAAGATACTGTTTTGAGCATTTTTTGAGGGTTCGGGGGCTGCGGTTTTGGTATTTTTTAGGGGGCTTCTGGACAGTTTTATGGCTGTTTCTGGGTAGTTTTTACGGCAATCAGCTGGGTAGTTTGGGGATAATTTTGGTGATCTTATGGACTAATTAAGGGATGGTTTTCTCGGCACCTTGAGGGGATTTGTGAGGGCGTTGGGCAATATGCGTGGCTAAGGGTTGATGGGCAGTAAGCGTGGCTAAGGGGCGTTATGGGCAGTATACGTGGCTAAGGGGCTGTTGATGGGCAGTATGCGTGGCTAAGGCTGTGAGGCGTTGATGAGCTAAAGCGGTGAGGTGTGTTTGATTGTGAGCGTGGCGTGTGTGAAGGTTGTGAAGTGGAGGGGCGTCAAGTGGGTGCTTGTTACGTGACGAACGTGTGGCAGGTTTGAGTGAAGACAGGTGCGTGAGTGGAAGGCGTTTGTTAAGTGTGTGCATGAGGCAGGTTTGAATGAAGGTAGGTATGCAAATGGATGGGCTGTTGAGTGTGTGCGTCAGACAGGTTAGTGGGCTATGTGTTGGCTTATTTTTACGTCTAGTTGTTGAATTGTTTTTTTTTTTTGTGATGGGCGTGAACTAGGAGGAGAGGGATGCCTTGGAAAAGTGTGGTTTATATATAGAAGGGCTAGGGCTTCCCCTTGTCTCACAAGGAAGGGATTTGATTTTGTGTCGAGCAAGGAAAGTCAAAGATTGAGGGGGGGATAAATTTTGGTGAATTAGGAAGGTTGAATATTTGATTTGCTTGGTTTAGGAATACAAATTTTTTTTAATTGGTTAGGATTGATTTTAATTAGGCATATCATTTCTTTAATTTAGTATGTAATATTATGGATTAGGAAGTTATAATATTTTAATTTGGTAAATGGTTTAATTATTTAATTTAATTAATTACATTATCTATTTAATATTAATTTTTGATTTAATTTGTGCGTATTTTAGGGTGATGGGCGTGTGGGCCTAGTGGTGGTGTGGGCTTGGTTTGGCTTGGTGTGTGGTGGCTTGGTGAGTGGGTTTGGGCCAAGATTAAAAGGTGCTCTAAACGGAGGTCCAACAAGTGAGCTTGACGCTAAACAAGTGAATAAAGATCTAACGAAATATCGATTCACTTCTGACGACCGTTTCCCGCAATATCCTTAACTAAAAGGTATTGCCTCCAACTGAGACTCATCATCGGGTTTCACACGTAAAAATGCAATGCCTACAGTCGCCCCCACTTTGATGGGACTTGTGCAATGTGTGACTTTGAACAATTCTATCAAAGTTATGCAATGCATTTTCACTTACCTTGCTCGTCTGCTGCCTCGAGCTGAATAGGTGCTGCAGTGGACCTCGATCCAGGGACGCATCCCAATAACTGCAACCGACAATGGGGGCACCTCGACCCTGGGATGTATCCCGATACCGTTGGAAATGAGGGTCTCGCCTTCGAATAGATGATGTAGTGGGCCATCGACCCTGGGACGCATCCTGGAACTACACCTGATGATGCAGTGGGCCCTCGACCCTGGGACGCATCCCGAAACTGCAACTGACAACATGGGCACCTCGACCCTGGGACGCATCCCAAAACTGCTGACGATGTGGGCCTCGCCCTCAAGCTGATATGGGCCTCGCCCCCAAGCTGATATGGGCCTCGCCCTCGAACTGATATGGGCCTCGCCCTCAAACTGATATGGGCCTCGCCCCCAAGCTGACATGGGCCTCGCCCTCAAACTGATGATGATGTGGGGCCTCACCCCATGGGACTCATCCCCAAAACTGAAACTGCGCTGACGCTGTTTGGCTCATTTCTGCCGCTTTCTCATTTGTTCGAACCTGCGAACACAAAACAAAAACAAACATGAAGAGAATGCAATATTACGTGTATGCATGAATGATTTTCTTATTCCGTTAGGTTAGGTCTTGCCCCCATTCTCCTAGTGACTGCTCGGTCTACTCTCCCTCAGGCAAAGTACTGCTTAAGTCTGTCTACGTTGATCGGCTCGGTGAACTCATTCCCTTCCAAGTCTGACAATTTCACTGCCCCATTTCCCATTACTTTCTGCACCATGTAGGGTCATTCCCAGTTTGGTCTGAATTTTCCTCTCGGATCTGTCGTCGACGGCCTCGACTACTTAAGTACCAAATCACCCTTTCTGATTCTGGTGGGATGTACCTTCTTGTTGAATGCTCGGGCTAGTCTTTTCTGATACAACTGCATATGATGTAGAGATTTCATCCTCTTTTCATCCAGTAGTGCTAACTGATCAAACCTCTGTGCGGCCCATTCTGGTTCTGGTAACTCTGTTTCTGCTAATACCCTCATAGACTATATCTCAACTTCCACTGGTAGCACTGCTTCCATTCCGTAGATCAAATAATAAAGTGTGGCTCCGGTTGCTGTTCTTACTGATGTTCTGTACCCCCACAAGCATATGGTAGTTTCTCAGCCCAATCTCTACAGTTTTCTGTCATCTTGGCTAAAATCATCTTTATAGTCTTGTTGGCTGTCTCAACAGAACTGCTCCATTTGTATGCGGCCTGTACTGTGATGACTTATGGTGGCCTATCCCGTATTTATGTAACATTGCCTTCGTCTCTCCTTGAAACTAAACTTCGTTGTCCGTAACCACATGGTGTGGTATATCATACCGACAAACGAGATTCTGAGCTATAAACTTTGCCATCTGCTTCACTGTGACATTGCGGAATAACTCGGCTTCCACCCACTTTGAGAAATAATCCACTGCCACTACTATGAAGCGATGCCCATTCGATGCATTCGATTGAATCTCTCCAATCATATCAATTCCCCATGCTGAGAAGGGCCACGGCTCTAACAACCCGTGCAACTCTGTGTCCGGCAAGTGATTCAAATTACCGTGTGCTTGACAATCACGACAGTGCTTTACCATCTTCGCGCAGTCTGTTTCCATGGCTGACCAGTATAAACCTTATCTCACTATCTTGCGGGACAGATTCAGCCCGTTCATGTGCGGACCACATACCCCGGCGTGTACTTCTTCCATTACCTGCTGAGCCTCTTCTTTTCTCAAATATTTCAACTGAATACTGTTTGCTTGCCTCTTGTACAGTTCTCCTTTCAAAATCACATACTGAGAAGCTAACTTCTGAATGGCTAACCTGTCTTTTCTGCCTGCCCCTTCCGGGAGTTCCCCATGTTCCAGATACCTCTGAATGTCATCATACCAAGGTTTTCCATCGTCGATTTCTACTTTCATAACTCTTTCTGTCTCATAAACGGGTCTGTTTGCTGTCGTCAGTACCAACGGTCTCATCACTAACTTCTCTAGATTTTCCCAAGTTGTTGTAAGTGTAGCCAGTGTGTCTGCCATTTAATTCTCTTCTCTCGGCAAGTGCTGAAACTTACAATCTGGGATGACCTGTGCCAACTTTCTGAGGTGAGGAAGGTAAGGTTTCAACCGTTCTTCTTTCAATTCCCATTCTTCTCGCATCTGCTGGACTACCAACATAGAATCTCTGTAGACTTCCACACTCCCCGCCTTCAAGGCTATCAATGCTGTCAAACCAAAAGTGCATGCCTCATACTCGGCCATGTTGTTAGTCACTCTGAACGTCAACCTCTTGGCTAAAGGCAAATTCTCTCCTTTGGGGGTCACTATCACGATCCCAATTTCGGCTCCCTTGTAATTTACCGCTCCGTCAAAATACATTTTCCACCTCTGAACTGTTATTGCTTGGATCTCTTCATCTGGAAATTCAAACTTATACCGATCCCCTTCAATAGGTTGCAATGCCAGAAACTCTGCCACTGCTCGCCCTTTGATTACTTTGGACGTGAGGTACTCAATGTCAAACTTTGTCAGCAATACCAACCATCTGCCCAACTTCCCCACTAGCGAAAGCACCGAATGCAGATATTTCAAAGGATTTTCCTTTGCCACCACCTGGATCTTATATGACTGGAAGTAATGTCGTAATTTTCTGGAAGCTTATACCACTGCTAGACAAATCTTCTCTACCTCTTGATACCGAGCCTCATACGGGAGCATCTTCTTACTCAGATAATAGACTGCATGTTCTACCCCTGTTTCATCTGCCTGCACCATAATTGCCCCCAGTGCTTCTGATTCTATGGCCAAGTACAATATCAAAGGTCTGCCCGGTCTCAGAGGTTTCAACACCGGAGGCTTCACCAAATATTCCCTGATTTTACTGAAGGCTGTCTGACATTGTTCATTCCATCTCACTGGCTGATCTTTTCTCAACAGTTTGAAGATAGGCTCACATACTGACGTCAACTTGGTAATGAACCGACTGATGTACTGAATTTTCCCGAGGAATGCTCTGACTTCTTTCTTTGTCTTCGGTGCTGGCATATCAGTAATTGCCTTGATTTTCTCAAAATCCACCCATATTCCACCCATTCCCACTGTATGGCCAAGCAATTTCCATGATGTCACTCCAAACACACACTTCTTAGGATTCAGCCGCAAGTTGTATTTGTCAACTCTCTGAAGGAACTTTTTAAGTGCCTCTATGTGCCCAATTCTTGTCTCCGATTTCACTATCATGTCATCCACATACACTTCAATCTCTTTGTGCATCAAATCGTGGAATAATGTAGTGGCCATCCGCTGATAAGTAGCTCCTGCGTTCTTGAGCCCAAACAGCATTACTTTGTAATAATAAGTGCCCCACTCGGTGACAAATGCCGTTTTGTGTTTGTCTTCCTCATCCATAAGAACCTGATTATACCCTGAGAAGCCATCAGCAAACGAGTACATGGCGGACAAAACTGCGCTGTCAACCAATACATCTATATGCGGTAGAGGAAAATCATCTTTCGGGCAAGCCTTGTTGAGATCTCTGTAATTCACACACATTCTGACATTCCCGTCTTTCTTCGGCACTGGCACAATTTTTGCTAACCATTCAGGATACTTTACCACTTCCAGGAACCCCACATCTATCTATTTTTTGACTTCTTCTCTAACTTTCTCAGCCCATTCTGGTCTCATCCGTCGGAGTTTCTGTTTCACTGGCCTCATATTCGGATGAGTAGGTATCGTATGCTGGGCAATACTTCTGTCTACCCTGGGTATGTCCTCGTAGGACCAAGCAAATGCTTTGGCATATTTTACCAATATTTCTTCTAATTTCTCCCTCTCATCGGAGGTAACTTCACTTGCAATCAGAATTTCCTTGAGATTCTCAGATGTGCCCAAGTTAAATGCAGTAGTTTTGGCCGAACTGATATAAAATATGCTTGATTCATGCAGAGCGAATGGAAATAACTCAGGCAAGTAAGCAAAAGAAATGTCTTTATTATTGGATAATGCGGAAGTACATCCAAACAAATCAGGAAGGTAAATGTCTTCATCACTCATAGACATTTCTTCCTCTACAACCGGGTTCTTTTCAGTCTCATTATTTCCTCAAGAGTTAGGTTTTCTAACTTCATCAGTTTTTCTTCCCAATTCTCTTCCTCCACAACTTCTTTAGTCAGCCGCTTCTTACCCAACATCTCTTGGAAGATCTCAAAACCAGGCACCACAATCCCATTGACTTCTACGGTTCGGGCTCACCTTGATACCCTGAAGCTTTCACAAAATAATCCACCAGCTTCAACCCTTTCTTTTTAACCTTCGGCTTATCTTCATCAGACTTGTATCCCAGACCCCTCCGAGTAGTCTGTCCTCTAAAATCTGGCAGTTTTGAACCCTCACCCGGCTCATACTTCATTTTTCCCATGATCCTAGCTACCTTAGGATCCACCTATTCCTCAAAAATTGCTGACACTTGGAACCTTGTGAAAGGTTGTATTTCCAAAGTGGCCACATCATTATCCACCTCAGCTCGGATGGTAACAATTTCTCCCCCATACAGGAACTTAATCATCTGGTGCAGAGTAGAGGGCACGCCCCCAAGCTTATGAAACCAAGGCCTTCCCAACAACAAGGCAAAAGTGGCTGGGATATCCAGCACTGTAAACTCAACTTCATCTTCCACTGGGCCCACTTTAACCATAGCCACAAAAGTACCCTCCACTCCGCGCTTACTGTCATCATAAGCTTTAATAGTCATGTTGGAGGGGTCCAAGTCTGTTGCTTTCATACCCAGTCTTGCCAGAATTTTCAGCGGGCACACATTAATGGATGAGCCGTCATCCACCATCACACAAGAGGTTCTTTTACCTCTTACTTCAGCTCTGATAAACAATGGTCTATTATGATTTCTCCCATCAGTCGGGAGTTCTTCTTCTGAAAAAGTGATCATATGCAAAGTTTCTCCACGTACCGACCCGACAAGCAGTGCGGGGTTGGCATCCTCAGGCACCACAATTTTATTCAAGGCCTCAACCATGGCCTGTCTACGCTCTTGAGATGTACATAATAATTCCCTGATGCTAACCTGAGCCCGGGTCTTTTTTAACTGCTTCAACACTGTATCTCCATCAGCATTCTCTGCACTTTCCACCACTTCTCTACCATCGATCAAGGCTTCCTTACCCTTTTCCGCCACATCATTGTAAAAACGACCGCTGCGCGTCATTCCCCTCACCTCTTCCTCATCACTACTAGAGAAATCAAGCCAAAAGTTCTTCCCCTGCTCAGTCTCATCTTCACTATTACTATCCCAGATTCCCGGGTAAAAGGCTTGAGGGTGAAAGGATTTTAGGACAAGGTCTTCTGGGAGGCCAGAATTGATCATATAGATTGGTGGTGGTACAGAACAGTAGTTGGGTAAGGGGTTTCTGTGTGTGTCAGGCTGTTCTGTTTCTGGGTCGGGTATTTTCCTGGAGTCTATCAGGTCTTGGATTTCATGGCGGAGTCGGGCGTAATTATCAGTGTCATGGCCTTTCTGTTGGTAGAAGTGACAGTAAAGGTTTAGGTTATAATGTGATGGTGGGGGATTGGGTAATGGTTTGGCTTCCAAGGGTTTCAGAAGTCCTTGTCTTTTCAATTTCTCCAACACCTTATACAAGGGTCTCCCCAAGTTGGAGAATCTCCGATTCCGGATGGCAGCAATCTCCGTAGAAATAGGTTTGGTATCCGATGTCCCCCCAATAGGCCTCCTACTTAGGCCATAAAACTTCTTGTTTTCTGCCTCATCTTCCTCGATGTCCATGACAGTTTCCTCAACTGCTGAAAGTCTGTAATCATGGAGGTCATCCTCCTTAACTTCTCATAGATGGAGGGCTTCGTGCCCTTAATGATTATCTTTATTTGGTCCTTCTCCGAGGGCCTAGTTTGCATTTTCAAAAGCTGGCTCCTCCAGCGGTCCACATACTCCTTGAAGCTTTCCTTCGGCTTCTGCTTAGTATTCTCAATCACGGAGTGACAAATCAATCTCCAAGTCCGTGACATATTGCTTCAGAAAAACTTCAGCCAACTCCCTCCAATCTTCCCAAACCTTCTTCTCAAGGATGTGATACCAAACTACCGGCGCCCATTCAAGTGACATTCCAAACATTTTCTGCACCTGACGCTTGGACAAACCCACTGAACTCATGACTGAAACATACTGACGGAGATGGACCCTCGGATCCACATTCCCGTTAAACTTAGCCATATCCGGCATCTTGAAGTGAGCTGGCAACTGTTCTTCGAATGTCATTGCCCCATAATCCAACAACTCTTCATATTTACCCTTCATCTTGCGGGTAACTGTTTCAACCTGATCCCGAAGTTTCTGAAATTTCGCAGGAGACCCAATCATTCTGCCTGTTGCATATTCTGCCATGTCATCATCAAAAGCGGGGATATCATCCCCCAACCCATTCGGAGGCTCCTCACGCCTCACATTTTCAGAATTTCCCCCAGCACGGGGCACAGCCATACCAGCCACAGTAGTAGTCAAGGCTTGCAACTGTTCGGTAATCTTGGTGAGACTGTTTTCCAACTGATCCATACGGGATACCTCAATATCTGATTCACTCATGTCTGTTCTCGGTTTTGGTGAGTCTCGTCCATTCTCTAACCCAAACGGTATCTATGATGTCTTTTTGAGACATAGATGGTGTTAACATGATGTATGTATGTATGAGGTGCATAAGATGCATGTAACATATATGACATACTAAATCAATTAAAATTTTCAAACAAATCGGCTCATTATCATTTTATAAGCTTTTGGGCTAAATGTCATAGGAGTGAACTCGTCCCAGTTTAAATGGCCCAACAAGTTCACATCTAATGACCAGAAGTCCAACTGTATCCAAATGGTAATGTTTCGAACATAAGCACAAAATGGCCCATCAATATTTAGAAGCCTTTGGCCCAATCGTCATAAGATACGTTCTTGTCCCAGTTTAAATGGCCCAACAAGCCCATATCCCATGACAAATGGTCCAAATGGATCCAAACGATGATGGTCCAAAACACAAACATAACAAGATAATTCAAGCGTAAAACAGTAAATTCTACAAGGTGGCCCATCAACATTTCAGAAGCTTTGGGCCTAATGGTCATAGGTTACGAACTCGCCCCAATTTAAATAGCCCAGTAAGTTCGCATTTCTGACAAAAAGTGCAACTGCATCCAAATGAGGATGGTCCACAAGCACATGCTCAAGGAAATAATTTTTACTTTAGCCATACAACCCCGGTCTATGGGTGGGTTCGTGAGAGTATAGACAAAGACTCTTACTGGCGAAGGATTGCCCACAACTAGGTCTCCCCACTCAAGGGTTCAAGTGACCAAGTGAGCGCACCTTTTTTATACCCTAAAAGTATGTGCCAACAAGTCATGGCGTGTGACTAACTGTCGAATGGATTTCCCGTTGTAGATTCCCCAGAGGGAGGGTGGAGCGAGGCTCTCTTAAGTACCCAAACCTCTTAGGCTCTTATCGCTTGGTGACAGGAATAAACAACGAGTCCTCCAAACTAGTACGTCACAACGAGCTACGAGTAATGATTATCTAGGTGCCTTCACAGCTTTTCCTCGAAGGGTAGTGAATGAAGGAAGACACAAAACCATTACTTAGCCGTAAAAAATGTCTTTGATCAAACCCTCATTTTACCCACTATAGACATTGTCAATTAAAACACAAATCCAAACATTATAAGACAATATTTCGGGGCCGATTCTCTATCCCCGGTGGAGTCGCCAGACTGTGGGACACAGAAACTGGGCGACGCATGCTGTTTCGGGCTCGCGGCCCGGTTGGGAGTACGGAGTAGCCACAGGGGACTAAACCGGAGAATGATGGAGTCGCCACCCGGTGTGAACCGGGAAAATGAGATTTAAGGCCGCACTCACCCCTCGCAAGGGAAGACCTCAAACCGTTGGGTTCGGAATGGTCTCTTACTTATGTTACTTGTAATGAAAGGATTTATGTAATAATTTAATCAAGCCTAAGTAACACTTATTTCCAAGAATATCATGCTTCTAAGTTCACATGCGCAAAAAGATAAAACTTACACCTAGATTTGCATATATCCTACTTCTAAGTTTACATGCTCGAAAGTAAGTCAAAGTAACGGCAAATATACAACTTCATAGGCATATTGTATTCATGAAAACGCAAGCACGTCATAATCACATAAGCACACATAAAAGGGAATAAAATAATGATGAACATGTAATTTCATGAACATTTCATACTTATACACACTGAAACATAAACAAATAACCATTACATATTCATGCGTAATAAAAAGAGTCAACTAAGTGCATAATGCAAAAAAAAAAGACAATTAAGGATGCAATTAGGCCTTAAAGTAAGCATGATATGACGTGATGCCAAAGAAGATAACTAATATGGACATAAACGCACATGTGAGCATTTTTCCAAGTGGTACGTGGAATTGTATCCCAAGTACAGACCGCACTACCGTCCATTCGAAATCGGCTACGGAATTTATGTCTGGTTTTCCATCCGATATACCACGAGAAGTAATACTCAAATGTTATCGTAACATGGATACATGAATAATAAGATATCAAGCCAAGACAAATGTAAATAATGCAACCAAACAGAATAAGGGCACGACAAATATCATGGTAAATGTAGCCTTTTAGGCTTTTCTTCCCCAAATGGGAAACCTTTCATCCAATACAATAAGCCCATGTGCTTTTCATTGCAATGCATACAAAGATAAAGATGACTATCTGGGATTTCGTAATGCATGCATAAATAAAGCAATGATGTGCGAAAGGGTAAATGACATGGCAAAAAGCACGGCAAAACATCGTGGTGAAGGCTTTTAACCTCTCGATATAGAGGACCTTTAATCACACTTATTAAGCCCATGCGCACATAATACGATGCATATATAGAGTAAAGAAAATGATATCAGACTTCGTGTATCCGATTGAACACATCTCACACTCAATCGAATACACCTTATTCGGCGCGTCAAAGGATTTTAACCTCTTCAATTAGAAGACCTTTCATCGCACTTACTAAGCCCATGCGCAATTAACACAATGCATACATATGAAACAAAAGTAAATACAAAGATATCCGGCGAGGCGAAGCATCGTGGTAAAGGATTTTAACCTCTTCAATTAGAGGACCTTTCATCGCACTTACTAAGCTCATGTGCAATTAACACAATGCATACATATGAAACAAAAGTAAATACAAAGATATCTGGCGCGGTGAAGCATCGTGGTAAAGGATTTTATCCTCTTCAATTAGAGGACCTTTTATCGCACTTACTAAGCCCATGCTCAATTAATACAATGCATATATATAAATAAAAGTAAATACAAAGATATCGGATTTCGTATACCCGATTGAACATATCTCACATCCAATCGAATACACATCTTCCGGCGCGGCGAAACATCGTGGTAAAGGATTTTAACCTCTTCAATTAGAGGACCTTTCATCGCACTTACTAAGCCCATACACTTTTCTCATCATTACATAAATAAATAACATGCAGAAATCTAAATGACGGAATAATTAAACAACTCAAAATAACAAAATATGTGCCGTTTACTCGAGTGGTACGTGGAATTGTATCCCGAGTACAGATCATACTACCGTCCATTTGGAATCGGCTATGAAATTTACGTCCAGGTTTCCATCCTATATACCACAGGAGGCGACACATTTTCCATTCATCCAATACCCACAACACACATCATATCCATAATACATGTATATTTATCTACTCAAGGCCCACAACATGCATTTTTATCATAATAATCATGCGAACAAAACTCAATAAATAATAAAAATAAAACAGAAAACGAATGTGGAAAATACCCTCAGGTCTAACATTTTTTGCCGACTTTCGGACTTACGTTTCACGGAGATCGGAAGGGTTAAAGCTCCTCAACTTCTCCGGTTCACTGGTTTGGCGTCTTAGCTCACTGTTTTACTGTTTTGCTTGTTGTTTGGCTTCCATTTTGCTGCTGTTTTCTCTATATTTTCTGCTTACTGTTTCAGGTCTTTAAAGCTATTGTTTTGGGCGTTTTTTGAGCGTTCGAGGGCTGCGGTTTTGGTATTTTTTAGGGGGCTTCTGGACGGTTTTCTGGCTGTTTCTGGGTATTTTTTACGGCAATCAGCTGGGTAGTTTGGGGGTAATTTTGGTGATCTTATAGACTAATTAATGGATGGTTTTCTCGGCAGCATGAGGGGATTTGTGAGGGCGTAGGGCAATATGCGTGGCTAAGGGTTGATGGGCAGTAAGCGTGGCTAAGGGGCGTTATTGGCAGTATGCGTGGCTAAGGGGCTGTTGATGGGCGGTATGCGTGGCTAAGGGGCTGTTGATGGGCGGTATGCGTGGCTAAGGCTGTGAGGCGTTGATGAGCTGAAGCGGTGAGGTGTGTTTGATTGTGAGTGTGGCGTGTGTGAAGGTTGTGAAGTGGAGGGGCGTCAAGTGGGTGCTTTTTACGTGACGGGCGTGTGGCAGGTTTGAGTGAAGGCAGATGCGTGAGTGGAGGGCGTTTGTTAAGTGTGTGCGTGAGGCGGGTTTGAATGAAGGTAGGTGTGCGAATGGATGGGCTGTTGAGTGTGTGCGTCAGGCAGGTTAGTGGGCTAGGTGTTGGCTTATTTTTACGTCTAGTTGTTGAATTGTTTTTTTTTTTGTGATGGGCGTGAACTAGGAGGAGAGGGATGCCTTGGAAAAGTGTGGTTTATATATAGAAGGGCTAGGGCTTCCCCTTGTCTCACAAGGAATGAATTTGATTTTGTGTCGAGCAAGGAAAGTCAAAGATTGAGGGGGGGGGGACAAATTTTGGTGAATTAGGAAGGTTGAATATTTGATTTGCTTGGTTTAGGAATACAATTTTTTTTTTTAATTGGTTAGGATTGATTTTAATTAGGCATATCATTTCTTTAATTTAGTATGTAATATTATGGATTAGGAAGTTATAATATTTTAATTATTTAATTTAATTTAATTACATTATCTCATTAATATATTAATATTTAATTTAATATTTGATTTAATTTGTGTGTATTTTAGGGTGATGCGCGTGTGGGCCTAGTGGTGGTGTGGGCTTGGTTTGGCTTGGTGTGTGGTGGCTTGATGAGTGGGTTTAACGCTAAACAATTGAATAAAGATCTAACGAAATACCGATTCCCTTCCGACGACCGTTTCCCGCAATATCCTTAACTAAAAGGTAGTGCCTCCAACTGAGACTCATCATCGGGTTTCACGCGCAAAAATGCAATGCCTACACTATTTGTTCAATATCAAATATTAAAATAAATAAAGTTGAAAACTCGCGAAACTTTTACTAAAATCGATTATCCGTAAAATGACTCAAAATATATTTTTGACTGAACCGACCACCTGAAACTTATGAGGACTGTCTAGGTCAGCCCTAATAGTGTCAGGACAGTTCACGGGTTGTCTGAATAGTGACGGATTCACTGTTTGGACAGTCGTCACCCAGTTGGCTCAAAATTCACCCGGTAACGCCGTTTTTTGCTGTTTTCGCTTATTTCAACTCGAAAACACTTTCCGAAAATTGTTTCAACTCCCAAAACACATATATTACATTAATATAACATTAATTACATCAACATATGCACTGAATTTTCCAGATGTAATCCATAATACAAAATACCCATTTTTCATGCTTTAAATCCAAAAATTCAAGATTAATCAAATTAATCAAGACACCAATCAAAGTCACCAAATATGAACCACCCAAGAACAATTCTAGGTGCCACAAGAGTGGTCATACCACTCTAAAATAGCAACTCATCAAAAATTGATTAATTTGGACAATAATTACACTAATTACTTTCAAAACTACTTCACACATGCAATATAACTTCCAATCCACCATCCACAATCAAAAGCCCCAAAATTTCAGATTTGAAGGAACCCTAGAATACTTCTAAATCACCAAGAAATAAGAAATCAAATTTCTAAGCTTATGGTTAAGTAGATTACCTTTTAATCTCTTGTTTTCTAAACTTGTTCCTTTGATTTTCCTTCAAATCTTCATGGATTCTTCAAACAATTTTCAAACCCATCTTTCTTGCTTTATTTTCGGCCTTGGATGGTGTGTTGTGGAAGAAGAAAATATTTTCCTTTTTAAAAATTGAATTGCAGTCATTTTGGGGTATTTGGGTCATTTTTTACAATTTAATTTAATTAAATTATATTAAAATTTTTGGTGGCTAATCAAATTCACAAACATTTAGCTTAATAAAAACATGTCATGTGTTTAAATAATAATTAAACATATATCATAATAATTATGAAAAAATTTATCAATTAATTATTCAAATATTTAATAATTAAATATCTAAATAAATAATTAATATAATTATTATTATATAAGTATTTTATTTACATTAAATAAAAAATACATATATTAATTTCATGTGTCAAAAACTCATTTGAAAAATAATTAATATGTATCAAATACAAATACATATTAATTACTGTTGACCAAAAAATGCCATTATACATGTGTTATCGTTTAACTGATTAAACGATCCGAATTAACTCATTTAATCAGATGAAGTATTATGAATAATCCTATTATTCATATCGAGTTGCCCAAGTACTCAACGAGTACGCTTCACATTGTCGGACTCTCTAAGTTTAGGTTTATCTGTCACGAAATCTAATTTTGTGTCCATAATTCACCCATTCGTGAATTATGACGATCACAGATAATCTCGCTAAACTATGCAAGTCGAGATCATTGCATACGTATAATTCCCCTTTCATAGGCTATCCATATTATACTTGAGATATAGATGAAAACGTCAAATTCGTTCGGTATAGTACAATCGACTTTCAATTTATGATATCTAAATAACACTCGGAACTGATTTCTGAAATTATACCACGGCCATGGATTTACTAGATCGTAAACACGTGAGGATGCCTATGCCTTGTACACAGGACTGCCGGATCCTATCTTGATACGCGCTGGATATTATTAGCAGCAGTCCACACCCAATGAACAGGCGGAGGTATGATCATGAATAGATCATTGACGTGACTGTCATCGAATTATGGAGGATAAATCATATATCCCACTGTGGTATCTCAAATCAAAGGACCACTATGATCGCTCAACTCGAGAAGGTTTCTATTGACGTTGGTGTACCATCTATTAGGAAACCTTCAGTGAGTCGTTCAGTATCTTATCAAATAAACACCTACATGTCTATATGAGTCTCCCGAGACTCATGGTTCACTGTGATAAACCATGGGACCAAGTCACGATATACGACATGTACTGGTCTCAGCAGATTTTACTAACCGACCTGTGTTAGCAAATTTTGACCAGGAACTTTATTTAAGGATATTAATAGTGTTTTTCCCAATGTCAATTACAAACTACGTTGTAAATGCGCACTACACTGTAAATCATGAGGTCTTTGTCTAATATACACGTATCACTGAAGCATATTCAGTTTCGATCTAATCGAAATCAGATATCTAATCGCAATTAGAGCGAATAAGATTATAAAATACAAGGGTGCTACTAATAATTAAGTAATATTATGGAAATATGAATTGCTTGTATTTATGAATCGGACATAAATACTATTCGGATTGACACTCCAAGCACCAACCCTAACAATTTTTCTCACTTGTTCTAGTGTCAATCCATGGTATCCTATACACATCTTAATGTACATCGCATACTCATGGCCCTCAAGAGCTCACCAGAACTCAAGAGGTAGGCAATAACAAGTAAGCATGCTTTAACAAAACGAGTTTGTCCAACAAACTCAACTGTTTTCCTTAGCCAGCATCATTCATATTTTGTAGAATCAAAATTCTACATCAATATGACTCCGACGCTATATCACATTGTGCTATAGTTACTAAGTTATTTATGTATTTAGAAATCAAATCCAAACACTATGAGACAACCGTGAACACTATACTAATATGAAAACTTTTAATCTTTTGGGTCACTTCGCAACTTCATAAGTCAATACTTCACAAGTTGTAATTGATTCCACTATCAACGGTGACTCTCCCACTGCATCTTTTCTGACTTTATATGACATAGACCATCTAATGTCATAATTAGAATTAAAACTAATATAACCTTATGGTTACTGATAAAATTCTCCATGTATGAGAAACTCGTTCTTAATATCTCACATATCACAAAGAACATGTTTAAATATCCATCATATGGTCTGCATCATATCAAAAAATAACTCGTAATAATTACAATTAAATTGATATCTTTGATCGCACATAATATAATATTCATTACGCCATCATCCTATGATGCATAAGATTAACTAGACATTCCAACCAATTTATCTTTCGACATAGGAATCATCCTTTACGAAAAATGAATACTATTTACATAAAAGACACATTAATTGTCAAATAGTTATACTAACTGTCATACAGAAAGTCTTACCGTGTCCTTTATTAGACCATATCTAATATGCGACTAATGAGAGTATCTCACAAGTCTCTTAATTTTATATTATATATAAAATTTTATATTAAATGTAACATAGACTACTCTCACTGATCTCATAAAGAAAATACGCTCCCACTGACCCTACTGACAAATATGCATACTCTATACTTTGATAAATCAAACAATATGACTGATATCAACATCATAGAACACAAATTTCCAGAAAGGTCATCTAAGTCTACAATAGGCTCTACAAGCTAGTATATCAAACTGCGATCTTAGCAGAATACAAACTCTAGGGCTATTCTAGAATGAACTCTTCAGACAAAGAAATCACGACGGATCTCTCATTCGAAGAAATCACTCAAGAACACCACTTTGTATTCTTTAGCAAAAATACATAGTTTAATATCAATATTAACCAACAGATCGTTAATTGTTCAATTAGTGCGACTATAGACAAGTTTTCTCAGAATCTACAATAGACTACTGAGTATAACCTTTCTCATTGTCATACTATAAAGGTCAAATCTTTATCAAGCTCACTTTGCTTTTGCTGCGCAAATAATTTACACATTTTTATGAACTATTCATAACAAAAGCCTAATCAAGTTCAAAACTTGATAGCCGTAAGCCATGAACGATCTTAGATCTATGGTTCAATGCTATGTTCCGAAATCGATATCAAATATCGCTCTCACTATAAGTTTTAGGATAATTTTATTCGATAAGAAAACAACAGAATCATTAAGTATCTAATACTTTGTAAATGATTCTGACATCCTATTGTACTTATACGGAAGCTGTCTAAGGGTATTTTCATCTTATTAATTATGTAGTTCCATTATTGTTTATCATTCTCACATTTGACTTCACTAAGTCAAGTCCTTTCAATAATAGTCAATATCTGATCTTAACATACCGAGTAATAAAATAATTTTATTACTCGGGATCGTAGAAAAGATATTCTATCAAATAGAATACAATATTCCATTAAATAGAATAAATGATAAACATTACTTATACCTCCGAGGCACGAGTACTTTCAAATATATAATAATTATACAAAAGAAAGTCTAAAATCTTAAACTTTTCAAGATTCAAATTTTCTACTATACATATCATATATGTAACTGTAGAAACGAATGAAACCTTAATTAAAGAAATGAATTGGTGTTAATGGAGCATAACCCCAAGAATATTGAAAAATAATTCGGCAACACTCAATATCAACGAATCAAATCATATAAGATTCAATTACTCCCACTGACCAATTCCATCACAATGGAATCTCAGAATTTTAGTACCGAGTAAGAATCATATTCATTAAATAACTATAGAACTAATTGCTTAAATTCATGCGTTTGGAAAAATTAAACATCTTCGAACAATTCAAAGACGGGCAATAAATTTCTAAAGATACAGTTTTCAACACTACAGATAAAATATCTTTGAACTATTCAAAATATTCTATCCGAGTTTCATTAGAAACATATTGACAGTTCTTGAACAATTCAAGACGTTCAACATGTTCTCTATTAGAAATACGTAACTAAGTTATGACAATGCATCAATTGAGATATGAAGCAAATAAAACTCTACAAGGCAATTTATAATTCATTAAACTACACACATCCAATGTATTAGTTTAATAAATCCGTAGTCCAATGACAATCATCGGTTAAATGAGATTTAATTACAACTTGAATACAATATTCATTAAATAGATAAGGATATATGGTGTGATCTCATATCAAACCATCTTTTACCATAAGGAACAAGCATCTGATGTTTTTATGATAAAATCTCAAAAAACATAATTCTAAGTTATTTATTCTACCGAATATTTTCTTAATGTTCATCTTTCATCAATGACACTACTAGTCATATTAAAATATGTAACAACTGTTTATACAGAAAAAGTAACTATCCAATAATTACAAGTTCCGATATCAACTATCAAAACAGTTATTCAATATTATTTTAATTAACTAGACGGGAGATCATGTATCCAATACTTATAGTCGTCGTATTGTGAGAATCAATATTCTCTATACACAACTATACATATCTCTTTTCTTAAGCTTTATAATTTGCGTTCAATTATTCACAACGATTGTAAAATAATTGGTTAACAAATTGTGTCAGACACGTGACTTCTAAAAGTTACTAAAAGTCAAGAAACGTCATTAAAAGATAAACAAATACTAAAGAGGTTTTCTTAATGACAGTCAAGAATCTCGAGACATAAACTATTCAAGTCAATTCTTACTGCATAAGAAATTATTCTCTCTAGACAGTTATATCCTAAACATATATCTATTTAGATTATCTAACAGTGACTTAGAAACTAAGTCACAAACCACCTTGATTTTCAAAGAAAATCGGAATAACAGTTCCTGATGGTTTCAACTAATCTAACAATATCTAAGTCTACTGTCTTTCTAGAACCTATTCTAAAACTACGCAACCATAAGTAAAGTCAGAAAATCTATTCAAGTAATAAGCATGCAGTGGATTAGAGTTATAAATCTATATACAAAATATAGAATATAAGGAAAAAGAAAGCAGTATATTCCAAAATATTACACACCGCTTAAGTTATAGATTTTAAACTCAGCAGTGTCTCCCACTACTTTATGTAATACCGTAATCCCCAACGGACATCGGGAATTCAATAATCAAATCGAATTCCATAGTGAGAGTAGGATCCCATGAATATATTTCGACTCACAACTTTGACACGATCTTACCTACGTATAATCATTAGGTAGACAACTCGTTGTCAATCACTTCACTAGTGACTCCTAGTTTTGGTCCTGACCGTTTCTCGCTGTGACAGCTTTGGCATATTCACAGTGAGGCGTATCAAGGCTACACTTGTCAATGACATACTCAAGATACCGATGTAGTCCTGACAGCTTTGGCACGTTCAGAATTTCCACTTTCACGTGAATTTGTCCAGTATCAATATACAACCGGTATGGATAACAATCCTTTAACTACACCCTCACAGTTTTGGCAAGATCTCAGATGCACTTATAGAAAATTCCCATAAACCGTAATGACAAGACGGACCAAGAAACATGTATCCAATACACGTTACTTGACAACCATATTTAAAAGCGGAGATTTTCCTATGGAAGTTATACTATACATCCAATGCAGAATTTTAATCTAAATCATTTTCTAAACAATTCAATTCTACTATAGAAAACATTACACAATTTAACTGTTAAATTTCTGTTATATTTTCAATTAATGTAAAACCGAAAAGTAAAGAAACATATATAGATTACAAGCATGTATGAACATTAATATTGGATCGTATATCATATATCAAGCATGGATAACATAATGAATGAAGCATCAGACCCATTCCGATACCATTTTTGTTGGGGTTTTGGGCAATGGGCGCAGCAGAAGCGCAGGTTCGGGCGAAATCGTATTTTAAAACTTTTTCAAAATATCGAATAAATTATTCAATATCTAATATGAATAATTTATTCATATTTAACCTAAACCTATTTATTCAATATGAAATATTAACATAAATAAAGTTGAAAACTCGCAAAACTTTTACGAAAATCGATTTTCCGTAAAATGACGCAAAATACATTTTTGACTGAACCGATCACCCGACACTTATGGGGACTACCTAGGTCAGACCCAATAGTGTCAGGGAAGTTCATGGGCTCTCGAACAGTGACAGATTCACTGTTTGGATAGCCGTCACCGGTGGCTCAAAATCCACCCAGTAAAGCCGTTTTTTATCGTTTTCGCTTATTTCATCTCAGAAACACTTTAAGGCAATTGTTCCAACTCCCAAAACACATCCATTACATTAATATAACATCAAATACATCAACATATGCATTGAATTTTCCGGATCTAATCGAGAACACAAAATACCCATTTTCATGCTTTAAATCTAAAAATTCAAGATTAATCAAATTAATCAAGACACCAACCAAAGTCACCAAATATGAACAACCCAAGAACAATTCTAGGTGCTACAAGAGTGGTCATAATACTCTAGAATAGAAACTCATCAATAATTGATTAATTTGGATAATAATTACACTAATTACTTCCAAAACTACTAAACACATGCAATATAACTTCCAATCCACCATCCATAATCAAAAACCCCAAAATTTCAGATTTAAAGGAACCCTAGAACACTTCTAAATCACCAAGGAATAAGAAATCAAATTTTTAAGCATAGGGTTAAATAGATTACCTTTTAATCTCTTGTTCTCTAAACTTTTTCCTTTGATTTTCCTTCAAATCTTCATGGGTTCTTCAAACAATTTTCAAACCCATCTTTCTTACTTTATTTTCTTCCATGGATGGTGTGTTGTGGAAGAAGAAAATATTTTCCTTTTTAAAATTGAATTACCGTCATTTTAAAGTATTTTGGTCATTTTTTTATAATTTAATCTAATTAAATTACATTAAGTTTTTTGGTGACCAATCAAATTCACACACATTTAGCTTAATAAAAACATACCATGTGTTCAAATAATATTAAACATATTTCATAATAATTATGAAAAATTTATCAATTAATTATTCAAATATTTAACAATTAAATATCCAAATAATTAATTAATATAATTATTATTATATATGTATTTTATTTACATTAAATAACAAATACTTATATTAATGGCATGTGTCAAAATCTCATTTGACAAATAATTAATATGTATCATATCAAATTTTGTATCAAATATAAATACATATTAATTACTGTTGACCAAAAAATGTCCTTATACATGTGTTATCGTTTAACCAATTAAACGATCCGAATTAACTCATTTAATCCGATGAAGTATTATGAATAATCTGTATTACTTATATCTCGTTGCCCAAGTGCTAAACCGGTACACTTCATATTGTGAGACTCTCTAAGTATATGTTTATCTGTCACGAAATCTAATTTCATGTCCATAATTCACCCACTCATGAATTATGACGATCACAACTAATCTCGCTAAACTATATAAGCCGAGGTCATTACATACATATAATCCCTCCGTCACAGGCTATTCGTATTATACTTGAGATATAGATGAAAACGTCAAATTCGTTCGGTATAATACAGTTGACTTTCAATTTACGATCTCTAAATAACACTCAGAACTGATTTCCGAAGTTATGCCATGACCATGGATTTTCTTGATCGTAAACACGTGAGGACGTCAATTCCTTGTACACAAGACTGACGGATCCTATCTTGATACGCACTGGATATCAGGAGCATCAGTCCATACCCAACGAACAGACGGAGGTCTGATCATGAATAGATGGTTGACGTGACCGCCATCAAAGTGTGGAGGATAACTCATATATCCCACTGTGGTATCTCAAGTCAAAGGACCACTATGCTCACTCAACTCGAGAAGGTTCCTATTGACGTTGGTGTGCCATATATTAGGAAACCTTTAGTGAATCGTTCAGTGTCTTATCAAATAAACACCTACATATCTATACAAGTCTCCCAAGACTCATGGTTCATTGGGATAAATCATCGGACCAAGTCACGATATACGACATGTACTGGTCTCAACGGATTTTACTAACCGACCCGTGTTAGCAAATCTTGACCAGGAACTTTATTTAAGGATATACAACTAATAGTGCACTTCCCAATGTCAATTACAAAATACGTAGTAACTACGCACTATATTATAAATCCTAGGGTCTTTGTCTAATATGCACGTATCACTGAACCATATTCAGTTTCGATCTAATCGTAATCAGATATCTAATCGCAATTAGATCGAATAAGAGTATAAAAGACAAGGGTGCTACCAATAATTAAGTAATATTATGAAAAATGAAATTGCTCGTATTTATAAATCAGACATAAATACGATCCGGATTGACACTCCGAGTACCAAACCTAACAAACCCGACCAGGATCGAAAAATTATTGTAGAGTGATTACGCCCAAAAATAACTTGCGGTTATCGCAGTATAGCTGGGGTGTCGATTCCTTAGAGTGATTGTTACAAGAAATAATTTACTCAAACAAAAACTTTAGCAATAATTTAAATAAAGAAAACAAATGAAATTGATAATATAAGATAAAAGAAAATAAAAATTATGAAAAGTATGCAGAAAATATCTATAGAGATAAACATCAAAGCATCATGAATTCCTCTTGTATCAACCTCATGTATTCATTTATTTATTCTTTTCATTACACAATTGAAGGTTTCACATCTCAAACCAACAATTGGAAGATATTCAATTCTACTCATATTAAATTTTAGGGTAATTAATGATTATTTTCTCTATGTTAACAGTACACAAAAGTTATCATTACGAGCTATCTAACGTCGACAATATACCCTAAGACAATACTGCAGCAGAAGACCAACACATAAAATAACTTTACCAGTCACAACTGATTTCACAAATCACACATAGAAAAAGCATGACTGGATCTATATGAGATTTGACAAAACACAATTTCTGGACTAATAAATCGAAGGATAATAAAGAATAATAACCATCAATTTTATTAAACGTTAAAAGGTTCATTCAAGATCAATAATATGAATATAAGAAGTTTAAATATAGAAGTTCATCCTTAGCATTGCCTAGAAGATTAGCTCTCCATGGAAGAAAGAGATGCAGCCTGAATAGATTGGAGAGACATCATGATTTCCTTGAAGTTCTTTGTTCTTCCTCTCTATGAATTATCTTTTTGGCTATTTTGTGTGTTTTTCCTATGTTTCTCTATGATTTTCTCCTCCCCAGGATTTAGGACGAAGTTGGGTTTATATAGAAAAGTCCTGGAACCCTAAATGACATTAAAAACGCACAACACAAATCCTGGAATCTCAGTTTCACGTCGCGACTTGCGCAGCACGTCGAGACGTGCCAGCGGCTATGAAGGATGCTACAATTGACTAGATCTCCTCGAGTAGATGTAAATCGATATATTATGAGTCTCGTAACTCTTTCTAAATAAAAAGTTATAGCCTTTTTAAATTCAGTGCGAGGCTGATGCTCCTGCGTGCATCTGATACGTCTGTTAGGCTCTGTAACATGTTCAATTACTCCATTCTCCTTGATCAATCGCTTCTTATTAACAAAGCACAAAATGGCTCTAATTAAGATTAAAACATATGATAATGAAGCTGGGTTATCAATGTTCTAAGTACACTTTTGTGCACTTATCGTAGAGCCTCTCTTGAAATGGCCCAAAAAGAGTTGTAAGAAGGGCGATATATCCCATGAATATGAACATGACTCTCTCTTTTGAATTTTAAAGCTTGTCCATTTTACTTGTTTAATAATTGAATGAGAAAGCTGTGTTCAATATTCTTAGGATGTGCTCAAAGCAAATGGGTGCTCAGTAGTCGGGAAGGGCACCAAGCCCGTGGCACGCCAATCCCGTGTGTCATTATCAAATCCCGGGGTGGAAGTGTTCTACCCTGACTCCTTCCACCTTTGAGGATCCAGAACGCATCAAGGGATGTGTTACATATGGGAAAAGCACGAACCCCTCGCGACACGCAATCCCGGGTGTCATTATCAAACCCCCGAGGCCGGAGCGTTACTACCTCATGACTCGTATATTTGAGGAAATAGCTCAGGTAAACCGGACCCAATGAGGTTTTTTCCCTTGTGAGTTGGCTGGTGAATCCCGCCGAGAACCATCGGAGCATATAACATGAGGACAGTCGAATGGCCTCCATGACCATTGTGGTCCCGGGTAAATCGGACCCATAGAGGTTTCTTCCCCTGCGAGTCGGCTAGTGAGTTCCGTTGAGAAACACCCAAGGGATGGCGCACACAAGGTGTCTTCTTCCCCCGTGGGGTATCTGCCTAACTACCTCGGATCAGGAGAAACATGACATGGGGAGGTTTCTACCCTCATAGCGCTTGCAGACTCTAGAGCCGCACAACATGAAGAGGTTTCTGCCCTCAGGGTCTCGACCGCTCACCGATCCGTAGCTCGACTAGCCGGGACGCTGAGTCGTAAGATTCAGAATTATATTTTGGGAGGCACCAGGCAGGACGTTGCCTCGGGGCACCCGAGTTATTATTCTTTCCGGGTTTGTGCGGAGTATGTGTTAAGTCATCTCCATTTTGTTAACTTTATCTTGTTCCATTTTTATTTTTCACAGATGCCCGGCAAGAGGGCGCCCACACCGGGATCCGCAGAGCCTCAGAGGTTGAAAATCTTCCCTTGTGTAAGTCTCAGATGTTCCACAAGCTCGGTGCTGAATTCGTTCCGCCGATGCTTTGTTTCACAAGTTCGGGGCTAGATTCGTTTTGCCAATGCTCTATTCCACCAGCTCGGGGCTAGATTTATTCCGTCGATGCTTTGTTCCACCAGCTCGAGCTGGATTTGTTCCGCCGATGCTCTGTTCCACCAGTTCGGGGCTGGATTCGTTCCGTCGATGCTTTGTTCCACCTGCTCAGGGCTTGACTTGTTCCGCCGAGGCTATTCGTCTCTCCAACCTCAGGGTCGGGTTACGTCCCATCGAGAGCCTGTTTTTGGCTTGAGGACGGAGCATATAAAGTTACTGGGATGACCTGAGTTGGCGCCAGGGTAGTTTTCTACATGAGTCCTAAGGCCGACCACTTGGTGGCTAATCAACACACTTTTGATTTTTTTAGTTCTCGGCACCAACTCGTAAACTCGTTGGAACCAAGAACATGAGACATATGTTGATGGGAATCTCTGCAACTAAGATATTTGAACAGTTCGACAATGGTAAATAGGAAACTTCCTATTTTTGAAGGATCAGATGTCCAGACGTATTAGTCAGTTTTCGTATAGTAAGAGAGTCTGAGCAATTCTTTCTCGAATCTGGCGCAGATTTCAGAGACCATGACATCTGAACCGAGGCAGACTACAGATCGAGGCGGGAGCAGTCGAGGTGTTCGGCAAGTTTATTGGCGACGTCCTATAACCGACACGTGACCATGATAGTTTGGACTTTTCCCTCTGAAATCTACTTTCGTATTTGAGATCTTACATACTGTCATCATTAATGAAAAAGACGTGACAATGTACTTTTACGATGTGATGTGATGGGAAATCAGATGGTAGACTTTGCTTTCGGCGATGACAGATGGGGAAGAGCTTGTCAAATCACCGGAAATCTGCATTGCTAGCGTCACAAAGATATGAGAACAGTATTGTATATCCATTAGTATATAAGAAGAGGGTGATCTCATTTGTAAAGGCTGAAAAACTTTTCATTCTAGCATTACTTGTACAAAACTCAAAGAAACCACAAACAGCTCGGTTACTATTAGACATGCCCCTAAACAGGTCTGTAGAGCTCGATTTGGTAATAAAATAACCCCATCTATTTTATGCCCGTGGACGTAGGCTGGATCAGTTCCGCCGAACCACATTAAACACTCTTTGTCGATTTTTGTGTTTGCTTTGTCTTTTGCCACATTTGTCTTTGGTCTCCTCATAACCAAACAAATTCAAGGTTGAAAGAGGATTGTCTCAGAAGAGTTATCTCGAGACTACCCCTATGACGAAAATCACTCGTCATAAATTGTTATCACTAACCAAATCTAGACCTAACTCAAAGTCTAAGATAAATTTGGTTAAAAGGGTAATATTAAAAATTAGAATATAGATTCAACTCTAGGAAAGTGATAAATTAGTTTTAAAATGGTAATTTTATAAGACTATTTGAGCACCCGAATTTATTCAAGTTAAACTCGACACACACTCAAGATAAAAATACACAGGTTTTGTCCAATTTCAATGTAGTCAAAAGTTGATTAGGTTCGAATTCGGGAAGGCCAAACTTTATGATTGAAAAATATTTAACTTAATGTTTATGACTGTGAGGTTAAGATCTATTAATATAATTGTAAGATTCTTCAATTAGGGGAAAGATTGAGATGAGTCCATGGAATGGGGAATATATTAAAGAATCTTTAAATTATATTACTCGATCTTAATAATTTATTTTTCCATAATCTAAAAAGGCTATTAGTTAATGTAAAAAATAGTGTATTTTGAAGAGGCTATTGATCCGTCTCCCATATATATATATATATATAAATTTTATATATCACTTGTTAAATTTCTTTCACAATTGTCAATTAATACAACAAAAATAATGACACTATAGTTTGATGTAGAATATTGATTGAGAGTATCAGTTAGTTTATAAGAATTACAGTGATAATATAAACTGACTTATAAGTTCATAAAAATTTATACCAAACACTGTATAAGAGTGAGCTGGATTACTGTAACAATCCAAAATATTTGGATTATTGTACTTATTTTTTAATTGATGAGCCTAACCGCATTTATAGCATCAAATTCAATCATTAATGTAATCAGCCTAATTGAACTGTTCCGGCTTCTGTAATTTATGCATCATCAAATATTTGGTATTTTTTTAAAATTTTTTTTATAGCCATTGCCATAATAGCACCATTAGTAATTCTCATTAAATCACCTAGACCAACACCGTGTATTTATTTATTTATTTATTTTTTAAGAATTCATAGCTGGGTCAACAGTTAATCTGAACCAATTTTCCAATAGGGGAAGCCGTGATTTCTCTTCTTGGGTATAGGGTGTAAGCAACTATATTTTCCAGAAGACTTTATGAGAAACATCTTCTAAGTGAGTGAGCTGGATTAGACTGAAGAAAAACATGATACTCTGATAAATTAAAGTAAAAATAAGGACTATATTGTAAATAACGGAAAAGTTAAAACTAAAACCTGGATTTTAAAATGATATAAGCTAACGAATCTAATTTGCAACATCATCCCGAATTTTGCAACGCTCATTCGGCCTCCACATAATCAAACAGACTCAGATCGTCAGATCACTAACCCTGCCACGCGTACGGTCGGGATTAAAACACAATTTGGGGCACAGCGTCACCAGATGTGACCGAAAGTACCAGATCAGGGCTTAAAGGCTCGCGAGAATGTGAATTTCCTCTATAAATAAAGCCCTCGAGTGACCAACCCCTTGATCCTTTATCAAATCAACGAACACATTTAGCCATGGCGAAGCCTCGTAAGCCGAAGAACGAGGAGACGAAGGCGGATAATTCCGGCGCCGTCGTGCGTCACCAGAAGCTCTGTCTCTCAATCGACATGGACAAGCGCCAAATCTACGGGTGAGGAAGAATTAACTAACAATCTTCGCGTGCGCACACACACGCACGTGACCAATCGAAATGATTTGATGTACTCACTGAACTAATTGCGTGTTTAATTTTCATTTGTTTTTTTCTTTTTAAAAAAAAAATTGTTTAGCTACACCGAGCTGGAAATTGCAGTACCGGATATTGGGATTGTAGGGTTACACGCGGAGAATTTGGGAATTGAGAGTGTGTTAGTTGACGGAGAGTCTACTGAGTTTGAATATTATCCGCATAATAATCAAAATGTGGAAAATGAAAAGAGATGGAGATCCATGGTCTCGTCGCCCAGTTCTGCTGCCGATGCTGCAGCTGCGATGTACGTAGGGGCTCTGGAAAGAGAATTAGTTCCCAATTTGCTCATCAATTGTTGCAAGCCGTTCAAGGGTTTAACTGAACAGATAGACCAAATGAGTTTGGAGAATACGTTGGATTCATCTGCTGAACCTAAGCAGGTTACTGTTGCTGTTTGTGAATTATTTTGTTTTGTTTGGAAGGGTGTGTTTATAACTCTTTGGCTCAACTTTAAAAGCACCATCCGCCTACTTATACTTGACAGTGTTCTTAGTTGTGTTACTTCTAGCTTTTTTGATACACAGGAAGCTCCTCGGCTCCACTTGTTTGTATACTAGGTTGGAACTGGGGACAGTTGCCTCTACAATCTTTAGTAGTTAACCCATGAGATAGGATATCTCATGTAGGTATTGGGATTTGAACATCTTACCGCTTGTGTGGACATTTGACCCAAGAGGCATTTGACCTAGGATTACATAAGGTTGAGGTCAACATGTTTAGAAGCAGTTTCATTAGTCCTGGCTGTAAGAAATTGGGTTTCACATATACTGGAAATCTGGGTTCAATTGGGTTTGTTTGTTTTTGGTTTCTTAGCATGCACTCTAGAGATATAGTGACGAGGTTTATACTTCTGTGGTTTCTCATGTAGGTTGATGTTGGGTGCAGAATGTGAAATTGGTTCGTATTGACTACTGGGTAGAGAAAGCAGAGACTGGAATTCATTTTGACGGTAATGTGTTACATACTGATAATCAGATAAGCCGAGCACGATGCTGGTTCCCGTGTCTAGATGACAGCAACCAACGATGCTGGTATGACTTATGAGCTGTTACATTGCTCTTGTTCATGTTTGGGATTGGTAGTTATGGTTATTTGAAGTCTCTACAGTAGTTTCATTAATGTTATATCTCCTTATCTGCTCAGTTATGATCTGGAGTTTACGGTCTCCCAAAATCTTGTTGCTGTCAGTGCTGGAAGCTTACTATATCAGGTCAGAGAAATGGACGAGAACATTTTACTACTGCATGGACTATAAATTTTTGTGATGTCTCAAACAAAAACTTATCAAAAGTGTTAGAAAACTCATGGAATCTCTATATTATATTAACTCTATTGGGTCATTTTGTTTTGATTTGTTTTTTTTTTTTTTACTTTGGACCTGTAATTCGTCCTTCAAGTTAAATTCTTCATATTATTACTTTGTTTTGTTTTATTTCATTTTAATGCATATGATTTAATGATTATTTACTTATTTAATTTTGCTGTGAGGGAGTACACTGTATCACCTTAACAGAAGTTAGTAAACTCAAAAAGCTTTGTTTTAGATCCTAAATAGCCGAAATTTGAACTAATCAATTGAAATGCTGAATCGTCAGTAGCCGACTAATGTTAGTTAAATATATAAGGTTTATAAGGATAACATCTCTTCATGCTCCTAGGTATTGAGTCTTATGAAGTTATGAAAATTCTAAGCATTGAAGACATACCAATATTTGGGATATTACAACCTCGGTTATTATCTTGAAAACTATTATGCTTCATTCTAGAAATATCAAATTGTAACTATTTTATTAGTATCTCGTTCAGTGCTTCAAGGAGATACTTAAGTATTATTAGGCTGACTCAATTCTCAAATATGGTTTGGCTTGGAATTTGACTCTTGGAATGTGGATAACCTTGTTCTAGCACTTGTCCTAGATTGATTATATACAAAAAAAAAATTTGTAATTATAATTATCCGAATTTTTAATAAAAATAGCTATTCGATTTTTCTCTTTTCAAAAAAATTGTAATTATTTTTAATTGTCGGTTCAGTTCAGTTTTTTCACAATAATAAAAAATTAAAAAATTAGTAACATTAATTGAATCTAATGTTTATTCCAAAAAAAATTACACTATAGCTCTTTTAATCATCCCCAACTATACAAATAAAAGTTTTTCATCATGAGATACAATCATCATTTAAATTATTTAAAGTGTAAGAGAATATAAAAAATCATAAACCAAAACAAAGAATTACAAACATTTCATGAAATTATTCATAAAAAAATAACATAACATGATTGGATTTAAAAATTCAATAAATCAAATTATTCAGTTACTTTGGTTCGGTTTTTTAGTTAAAAAATTGTTCTAATTCAGTTTGGTTTGGTTTTTTACTTAAAAATTGAACAATAATTTTTGAAATTGAAAAAATTGTTATTTCGGTTCGGTTCGGTTTTTTCTTTTTCAGTTATTTTTTTGTCCACCCGTTTCTTTGTCATGGAAAATGGTATTTGAACTTGTTAACGTTTTCCTAAGTTGAGGATTAAAGACTTCTTTGGTATAGACCTGAGTATAACATGCGGGGATAGCTCAGATGGGAGAGCGTCAGACTGAAGATCTGAAGGTCGCGTGTTCGATCCACGCTCACCGCACTCATCTTTGGGGTTGAGGCTTGTTGGGTTGAGTTCTAACTCGGGAGATCGTTCAAAACTCTTTTCCATGCAAATCTCTTTCTCTCTTCCTCCCTCTCTATTTTTGACATTCAATTGAGCTACATTTTCTCATCAGGATATTATGTTGTCCACTTGTTTTTTCGCCTTCGGTATCATGTTGTCGATAATTAAAGGACATGTTTAATAACCTATGACCATTAGATTAACACAAAGGCAAGTTGAGTGCAAAGGCCTATTTGGGAAGATCATCACAATTGTGGTGCACTTTTAAAAGCAACTTGCTTTTTTCAACTAACATGTTATATGGTAATAGAGGCTTAATTTACCCAATGCAAACTAGATATAAAGACAACTTTTGTAAGCTGGAAATTCCATATGAGCTTGGTTGATGCAAGAATATTTTTGCTAATGAAAATGTGTTTCCTGGTCCTTTTAAGTTCAACTTTCTTGCCAGATGCTTCTTGCTAAGGCAACTCTAGCCTTTAAAGGGAGACTGTTTAATTTATTTACTTTTTGAGCTCGGTTGATGGCATTGCTTCACCTTCTTAAGTAATTTTGACAAATTTCTTGATATTAAATTATAACATACAAGAAAAATCTGTTGCTTCTATTCAATTTAGCTCTAGAAAACTTTTCATCCACCCAATTTCAAAGAACAGTGTTGTGTAACATATGAGGCCCGCAATTTGCAATTCAGTTGGTTTATAAGAGAGTGATTGTTTATGATACCCCCCGGGTATGGTTGCTTAATTCTTCAACTTGAGGTTTGTCGAGCCACATATTGGGTGGGATTCTACTCCTTTTCTCACTATATCATTTTTGAGGTGGTTTATGTCCAGCATGTCTATTTTTAACACATATGCTTGTAGTTATGACAGGACATAAAATCTCTTTAACCATTTTAATTTTGAATTTTTTTCCCACTGGTTGAAGGTGTTGTATTTGATTATTGTAATGTAAATGAACTTATTGAGCAACATATTAAGTTCTGCAAAGTAAAATTCTCCCTTCCCCCACTGTTTTGGGATACAATGTTTATAGTGATGTATGTTTGTGTCTAGGTTTTTAATTGTTTATTGACTCTTTGATTGTCTAAGGATGATTCCTTCTACTTAACAGGTTCTGAGCAAGGATGATCCTCCTCGCAAAACATACGTTTACAGATTAGATGTTCCAGTTTGTGCTAGGTGGATAACTCTGGCAGTTGCACCCTTTGAAATCCTTCCTGACCGCCATCAGAGTCTCATGTCACACATGTGTCTGCCACCTAATTTGTTGAAGCTCCGTAATACTTTGGAATTTTTCCACAGTGCATTCAGGTTTGTAAGGTTGAGCATTGGTTTTTTTTTGTATTTATATCAAGGATGGCAGAAAAGACCGGGCCCGGTCCGGGGGCAGAAAAGCCTGGGCCAGGCCCTAGAAATAGAGGTCCGACTCGGGCTCGGGCTTAAAAAAATATTTTATATTTTATATATTTATATTTATATAATAAATTATATATATATATATATATATAAATATTTATATAATAAATTAAAAATTTATATAAATTTTTATTAATAAAAAACCGGGGGGATAAAGCCCGGCCCAACAGACGCTTGGGTCGGGCTTTCTCAGGCCCGGGCCAATTAAGCCGGGCCCGGCCCATTGCCACCCTTAATTTAGATCTTTTGTGTAGATTTGTGGGACTTAAAATCAACGTTATTAGAGGCGCACTGAGGCGCGCCTCGAGGCGAGAGGCGCATCCAACTGGTTGAGGCGAGGCGACGTCTAAGAGGTAACGTGAGGCGCAGCGATACGTGATGCACCAAGAGTTGTGCGCATCATGGTTTTACGATTTTTTTGTCAGTTTTTTTTTTTTTTACTTTTTTTTTTCAGTTCTGTTTCTTTCTTAATTTTTTTTCCATTTTCTTTATTTACGATTTTTCTTTTACATTTGTGTTTTTTCCTTTTATAGTTATATTTTATTTTATTTTTTACTTTTTTTCAGTTATGTTTCTTTCTTCATTTTGTTTCATTTTATTTATTTACTATTCTTTCTTTTACATTTGTGTTTTTTTTTTTTCCTCTTTTACAGTTATTTTATTTTATTTTAATTCTGTTTCTTTCTTCATCTTTTTCTTTTTCCCCATTTTCTTTATTTCCGATTCTTTCTTTTACATTATCTTTATTTACGATTTTTTTTTTAATTCTGTTTTTTTTAGTAGATATATTTTAATGCTTGTTGTTTTTCATTTTCTTGAACTTGAACTATGCATATTTTGTTAAGAATATAATAATGATGTTTATTTTGACTAGATACTTTTTAATTACATTTGTTTTTATTATTTTCTTGAATTTGAAGTTTTGAATTGTGCATATTTTGTCAAGTATTATGAATTGGACAAGTAGAAGAAATATAAAAGTAGACTAAGTATTACTATCTATTTATTGTTTTTATTACTATCTATTTGTTATTTTTTTTTACATTTAATGATGCATATATTGCAAATTTAAAATCATTATTAATAAATGTGCGCCTCATGTTTGTGAGGCTTGCGCGTTGCGCCTCTCGCCCCTCGCCTCGCGCCTTGCTTTCCTGACAACCTTGCTTAAAATGTAAGTGTGTTAACTTTGAAGTGTTGCTTGACTGATCATTTTATTTTTAACAGCCATTATGAGACATACCTTGATGCAAAATTTCCATTTGGATCATACAAGCAAGTATTCTTAGCTCCCGAGATGGCAGTATCGTCATCCACTTTTGGAGCTTCAATGGGCATCTTTAGCTCCCAGGTTCTGTATGATGAGAAGGTTATTGATCAGGTCTGTTCTTTCACTTGATGCTTAAGCAAATTTTTGCGTGGGTGGTCTAACAAGTCAAGACATACACATGGTTGCATGATCCATTAAAGCATAATTTCTCTAATGGTCTATCTGCTTTGTATTTTAAATTGTATGGTATGAAAACTGTAATTGACATGCTTTCCTTGTTTTTCCTATGTTCTGCTGAGAACTTTTTTGTTAACAGGCCATAGACACAAGCATTAAACTTGCATTTGCCCTTGCAAGACAGTGGTTTGGAGTATATGTCACTCCTGAGTTACCGAATGATGGTAGGTTGGTAGTGTAGGATTGTTTATGCTGCTTAATTGGGATTTAGATTGTTGCCAGCAATATATTATAAAGACTACCCTTCCATTTTTATTCATGTCATTACTTTATGATCAATTTCAGAGTGGCTACTAGATGGTCTCGCTGGTTTTTTGACAGATTCATTTATTAAGAAATTTTTGGGAAATAATGAAGCTCGTTATCGGAGATACAAGGTTTGCATACTGCATGAGTATACCATGTACCTGCTATATTTGTTTGTATGAGTGGTTGCTTATATATCGTACTGCAATTTACTTTTAAAGCCATCTTTGGCCATTGCATAATTGCATTAATGTTTATGGGGAAGCAAATTGGTTGTTGAGTTGTTATAATATTTACTTATTATATACTGTTCACATTTCATTAGCACAAGTTGGTGTTAGATTCAATGGCATCTCTATGTAATTTTGATCAGATAAAGTTATGCATCAATAAGTTAGGAATTTATCGTAACAGAAAATTGACTCGTTAATGGAGATAGTAGGGCATAATTGTTATACTGACTTAATTATATCATTTGTTAATGGAGAAAAAATAATTGTTTATGGAGACATTAAAAAATGGTTATGGAGTTGAAGTATAGTTGAAAATCCAGCTCAGAAAACATTTAAACTCTAGTCAAAAGATGTATTAAGAAAATAAATCTTTACAGGTGGCAAAGTAATACAAGATTTATGTGAGCAATTTGATTTACGCTGTGTTATTGCTAATCCTTGGGGAATACTAAATATATTTTGATCAAAAGCAAGACAATAAAAGAAAGTATCTAAGAAGCATAAAATTGAGAAAGTATCTAAGAAGCATAAATTTGAAATTTTTAACAGGATTATTTTGGAAGTCAGCTTGTCAATTTAGGCTTTCAAGTTTAGGCATTCCACGCTGTGCTATTGGTGTGGAGTGCCTAGGTTGATGTTCAATTTGAGAAACTTTGTCTTGGCCACTAAGTTTCTAGCGCTGGTTATGGGAGAGAGTTGGGGAGATCATTAAAGTTCCTTGACTTATTCCTAAATGATAATAATGCATCATCGATTTTGTATTTTTATTTTCCATAAATCTAGTAGCAAATTGACAACTTGATTTTACATATGGTAGGCAAATTGCGCTGTTTGCAAAGCAGATGATAGTGGTGCAACAGCTTTAAGCTCCTCTACTTCTTGTAAGGATTTGTATGGAACACAATGCATTGGTATATTAGGCAAGATTCGCTCATGCAAGTCTGTAAGTTTTACGTTGAATCTCCTATATATTTTTCATTTTCCATAATTCAATAAAGCACGCGTTCATATTAATTTGGCTCGCCTTCAAGTAATTGATTGATTTCTTATAGGTGGCAATCCTTCAGATGTTGGAAAAGCAAATGGGGTCCAATTTCTTCCGAAAAGTAAGGGTCCTAGCAGCTCGTTTGCTTTAATCAGGACTGTTTTGAATAACGAGACGAGACACTAAAAAATCCACTTGGTGTTTGTGCCTTTTTGGTTATTGTTGATTCATTGTTTAAATTTTTTTCTTTTGACATTTTATCCTAGAAAATCTTGTAAAAGTGGTTTTCTAAGTAGACAATGGTCTATTAGGTTTACCTACCGGGTGGATTGTTTTATTAGCTAGAAAGGCATGGGAATTATTAGATTCATGAACAGATTTGCTTGATCATGCATTTTCAGTTTTGTCACATTCGTTAGCTTGCATCTCTTGATCTAAGCTTTAAATTATTTATCTTCATTTCTTGTTCCCTATGATTTGCTACAAGATATTTTACAGATACTATAATGGTTCCATATTGTAATATATCACACTTCCTTAAATGATTTAATTGGGTTGGTGGAAGCTTGCATGTTTGTACAAGCTTGCACTTCTATTGTTGAAATGTATTTTCTCCTTTTCTATAAAATGTTTGTGATAGGTTCAACGTATTTTAGTCAACTTTTTTGTAGCAATGCTATAATGAGCAACTCATGGATATGAAATGCGGAGATATAGGAACTCGTGTTTATTCTTTCATTTGGGTTGATCCTTTTTTAGTATGAATGAATAAATGTTTTGGGTTGATCCTTTTTGAGTATGAATGAATAAATGTTTAAACCTAAGAAAATTTAGATCTTCTTTAATTATGGTTTGTATCAGTATCAACTGTTGGGCAAGATAGTCTGTTCCTTTTTTCCTGATTTCATTGATGCATGTATGCCCATATCTATGAAGGTGTATACCATGAATGATTTGGATGTTTGGCAAAATGGGAAAGAAAATTATTGTCCAGGGATAGTTTTTTATTCTTCTTGTTTTTCTGCTATTGCAGATTTTGCAGAATATTGTTTCTCGGGCTCAAGGTGCATCTCCTGTGAGAACTCTCAGTACGAAGGAGGTAATTACATTCTACTACCACATAAGATAATGTTCATCTAGTGAAGAATGACATTCTGTCATTCTTGTCAGCTTCTTTTACTTGTGATTCAATTTTTAGCAATTTTTCCTTCCAGTTACTTCCTAACTATGAAATTGTGCAAAGCTCAAAGTAATGAAAGATCTGTATACAAAGGATATGTAGAGAGTTTTCACACAGACATGCACACACAAACATACACTTTTGGTTAAACACCCTGATGTTCTAGAGGATAAAAGAAGAAATAAGCATAACTACAAGATAAACATGGAATATTAAAGTTCCTGGTGAAATAAAAGATATTTTGGAATGTACTTAATAAGTTAAAATTTATGTTTTAGTGCTATTGAAGATTTTAGAATGTAGTTTATAAGTTAAAATTTATGTTTTAGTGTTATTGAAGATTCTCTGTTATCATATGTTTTCAGATGAAAATATGAAATACCCCAATGTACTTGCAGGCTGCTCATGTTACTGTCCCCCTTTTCAAGGTTTTGGATGGATTCTAGGGAATAAGTTGTTCCAGTAGAGTTTTTGTAAACTGCATGGTTACAGTTGTTTTCTTCTTTTCTTTCGGGAGAAGGGGCAGATTTTGAATTAATAAGGTGGTGTAGTTATAAAATCCATACAATTTTTGTTCTGTGGCGTCGCCACTTATTTATATTGCTTGTCTCATGTAACCCTTATAGTTTATATTGACACCAATGCATTTATGTAGTTTGAAACCTCTTCTGTTGAGGGGGCCAAAGGAATATATTTTGTGCAATGAAAATGAAAAATGATTTTTATTTCTCCCAAAAAAGTTGAGAACAATGTAGTTTGAAACCTAAACATCTCTTTCTCACAAGTTATGCAAATAACGTTTTTTCTTTCTCCCAAAACAGTTGTGCAAACTATTTAGTTGATTGTTTCTTTTTATATTGTTTTTATGTTTTATGTTGTATATTATGACCAACTTTATTTCCTTATCTGTTTCGTGATGGTTGCTGGATTATTAGATGTGCAAAGGTTTAAGTATGAAGCTCTAAGATAACTTGTTATTTTGTTGTTTCTAATTATATTATAAATTTGTGAGATGCAGTTTCGGCATTTTGCAAATAAGGTTGGGAATCTTGAGCGTCCATTCCTGAAGGAGTTTTTTCCTCGGTGGGTAGGATCATGTGGCTGCCCAGTGCTAAGGTATGATCTGTTTGAGGTACTTTTTGCATGTCTGGAATCTTTAATTGGTTACCTTTGTCTGAATGCATATATCTTATTCTTTCCTTGATCATAAGGATGGGGCTTTCATATAACAAACGGAAAAATATTGTTGAACTGGCGGTGTTGCGAGAATGCACCGCCACACCAGATTCAAGGGCTCCTTTTCTTAATGCTAATCCTGATTCTGAAAACCGAGATGGTGATATTGGATGGCCTGGGATGATGAGCATTCGAGTTCACGAGCTTGATGGTATGTATGACCATCCAATTCTGCCAATGGCTGGTGATGCATGGCAGCTGCTGGAAATACAATGCCATTCAAGGCTTGCCACGAGACGCTCCTTGAAGCCTAAAAAGGGTTCAAAACCCGATGGCTCCGATGATAATGGTGATGCTGTAGCTGTTTTAGATATGCGCTCCAGGTATGTTGTAATCGTATTTAGATTCTGTGGAACTTTTTGAAAGATGACAAAGTGGATATTTATTTTTCATTCTGCAGCGTGGAATCTCCATTGTCATGGATTAGGGCAGACCCAGAAATGGAATATCTGGCTGAAATTCATTTTAACCAGCCTGTACAGATGTGGGTGAGGAAGACATCTTGCCCTATAAAAATTCATTGTACTTCTGTATAGCTATTGTTATCTAGGGTCATTGTAAGTGGTGGCTGTTTCTAAGCACATAAGCAGCGTTGAATCTGCATGCTACTTGTTATATTGTTGGCTTATGGTGTGTGCATGCACACATGCATTCACATGTAAAAAGTTCTAAAAATTGCATAAAAAATTTATGTCTTGATGTGGATCCTAGTTACGGCCAAGTTGATTGGAGCAATTAAGTTATTTCTATGTTGCACTTATTTGGTTTGGCTGCATCTGTTTCATTGCATAATTGCTGCAGTTAACATTGTTTACTTAATTTTTTGGATAACAACTTTAATTATTGGTATGATTTTAGCTGTCTGTTGCATTTCACAATTGCTGCTTTTTAACAATATTTACTCGAATTAAGTGGATAACAATCTTACATCATTGTTATGATTTATCAGATAAATCAGTTGGAGAAGGATGGAGATGTTGTTGCTCAGACACAAGCAATCGCAGCGCTAGAGTCTCTGCCCCATCTTTCTTTTAATGTTGCTAACACACTGAATAATTTCCTCAATGACTCCAAGGTTTTAATCAATTGTAAAAGTATATATGGTTTTGAATGACTTACATTTAATTAAATGTAATTAAGGATTTCTTTCTTTTGGCTCAAGGCCTTTTGGAGAGTTCGGATCGAGGCAGCATTTGCTTTGGCTAACACAGCATCTGAGGTATTGTGATTATTCTCATCTTTATTCACTGAACATCAGTATAGTGAGCACATGATAGGTCCAATATTTTTTGTCAACCAAACCTATGCCCAAATATTCAGTAAACCTGTTTGCATATAGTGAATTTTTGAAAGAAACTATTCTTCAAGGATGAAAACTACTTCAGTGGTTCTTAACCCATTACAATGATAACTATATAATTTGTTGATAGATGTTTGTTATTTTATTAGAAAGATATATTGTGCATAAACATTATGAACATTTTGGGAAAATGCTAATGTTTTGCGTTTACATGTTTTTGCTTGGTCTTCTATAATTTTTGGTCAAATGATTTATTTTGACTTGTGCATATAATGAACTTGTCGACGGTGAAATTTGGCTGCTTATGGAGGCATTGCTGCGACATCCTATGATTTTGTAGTAGTTGGCATATGTCGAACTTATTTTTTTTTCATTCACTTCGTTACAAATTGTGCTTTATTAATTGGAAAAGTTTTGGTTTGTGTACCATGAATTGGAAATGTTTTGGTTTGTGTACCATGTTGCACTTACTTGTTCGATGTATTGATATATGACACTATGCATAATTACCACACAGGAGACTGATTGGGCTGGTTTGCTCCATCTGGTGAAATTTTATAAAAGTCGAAGGTTTGATGAGAATATTGGACTCCCCAAGTGAGGTTCTAACTTAGTTGTGAATTACGCTGATATCACTGCTCCAGGACTTGTTAAAATTTTTGTTTTCTGCTGATCTTTCCAGGCCAAATGACTTCCGTGATTTTTCAGAGTATTTTGTTCTTGAGGTAATGGCTTGAGGTAGGGTATGTAATGAGTTGTGTGAAGTGATGTGTTTTTGTTCACATAATTTTGCCGTTGCTTCGTGAGATGATATTTTGGGATAGTCTATTCTTTCTAGTTTTGTTGATTTCTTTTTATTTGTTATTGGCCCTGGTACTAGAGCAATTTTTTCTATAGGCACTTTGAAATGCATGCGCATAGATATGCTGCTTCCTAACCAAGGCTGTTTTCCCCCTTGAACAAGTTAAATGGATTTTAGTTGCCTGGAGTTTCTGGACAATAAATGTGTTTTAGAATTTAGATTGATAAACAAATGTGAAAGAGTACAGTGGAAGAAGAATAAAGAGAGAAAAGAGTTGAACGGTAAAGAAAAGGTTGACGAGAACCTTAGAAGGAGAATAGAGAAACCAAGAGAAGGGGATAGGCTAGGCATAGCACTTAGTGGTCCTTTGGCATCATTACTTAGATTGGATGCATTTCACGCATCCATAGCATGGCATTATCACACTTAAGGTCATCCTCATCTAGTGAGAATATTCTGTTAATTGCATTTAGAAATGACATTAGATAAGAAGCAAGCATATATAGATTCAATCCTAAGGGACAACCAGAGTTGGTGACCAGGTAAACTGGCCAAGTAAGGAATGACCTGCAAAGCTTAAAAGATGCAACTTTGGAAGTTTTAAAACACCCGGGCCACAAACAACAATACTTTTGCTCTCAAGAGACCAGCAGATTCTGGCCTCCATTTTTTTCAAATATCAGATTCATAGTTTTGCATTATCTTTTTAATCCCTGGTCTGGCCTTGCTAACTCTTAAACTTCTATCTAGTCTCTACCATTTTCACTTTCAGTTCTTAAATTTGCTGTTTCATGCAATCCAGAAAAGAAAAATTGCTGTTTTGTTGGCATTCTGAATTCTGATAGCTGCATCAGTGTCCAGGTGTGCAGCCTGCAAAGCTGACCAATATTTAATAGAATTTGTCCCTTTACTTTCCCTTTGAATTTTGCATCAAGGATCTGCTGTGGTAGAAGAGAAACTAATAATTTATGCGCTCGAGAGTGTCTTTGCCTTCTTATTTGACTGAGAGATCTCTATTTCTTTACGCACTGAAAACTTTAGATAATTTTCTAGGGTTTAGGGTTAGATTGATAATTGTTTCAGTTCTAAAACGCTTTGCTCATTTGGTGATCTTTTAGGCTATTCCACATGCCGTTGCTATGGTTAGGGCTGCCGACAATAAAAGCCCAAGAGAAGCTGTGGAGTTTGTTTTACAGCTTTTGAAGGTAATGGATTAAGCACTTTATGAAGTATTCTTGTTTTATTGAATAATAAATTGAGGACAGTAGACAAAGTTTGTGCTCTATGATGATTTGCATTGTCTTGTTAGGCTCTCAAATTTGAATTCTCAGACAGTTGTTTGATTAAAAAACATAAAATTATTCTAGTGGAAGAAAACAAAGGTGGACAAAGTGTCCATTGGAGAGCCAAAAGCAATGTTGCAAGGAAGAACTTCAGCTTGCAACTCATCAAAGTGTTCCAACTCACCTAAACTAACTATAGAGAAAAACTTCAGCTTCTGTAGCTAAAACTCCTGAAGAATTTACTTCTATATACATCTGACCTAGGAATCTAAGCAAACATCTCTAATTGCTTTTAAGAAGCTGTAATAAAATTTTGTACTAAAAAGTTGTTTGGTAAAACATTTTGGCAAATGATGAATACGTGATCTAACTCGTTTTTTCAGTTAATTGAGTTCTTTTCAAATTGATGATAGAGTAATCAAAGATAATTTAAACTTCTCCTAACTCAGACATGTTCTTACCCTTTTTTTTAAGAATATCTATATTATAAGGTTGTCAAGAGTGCAGTTTTGACCAGTTGGACCCAGACTTACACCAGGTTGGGTCTGTTGGAATAATATTTGCCATGACCCGTAAGCTTGACCTTATATGAACCTATAGGTGTTAAACAGGCTGAGCTACAGACCGACTCGGTCCATTTTCATACATGTTAGCTGAAGCCTGTTTCTGACCTATCTTGTTTCCTTAGATTTCACTTCAGTTTTCTTTCCATATGTCAGTGTGTGTGACTTGTGTGCATTGATTTGTTTTCTGTTATGTTTTTTTCATGAAGTTTATTTTTTCAGCAATGTCTCAATTTTTTCTTTTTGCTGTGCTTCTTGTTTATTTCACTGTTATTCAACAGTATAATGATAACACTGGGAATCCCTACTCTGACGTGTTCTGGCTTGCTGCTCTGGTCCAGTCAGTTGGCGAGCTTGAATTTGGGCAACAGGTGGTTAATGCTATTTTTCTCATGGATTCATTGGTTAATGCTATTTTTCGATAGATCCTTGAACAATAATAGAATTATTCAAATTATTGTTTGTCTTCTAAAATAATATTTATTTACACCTATAATATGTGTGTGTGAACCACATATGCGTAGAGTTTTTAGATTAAAGAATATAAAATTCAAATTAGATTGAATTTTTCAAAAAAACTATTGGCATACCTGAGTTCTTATTCTAAACTCAGAGTTTCCCAAGTATTTGAAAATTGAAATTTACCTAAAACCAATCAATGTCTTTGTGTCTTCTTTATGTAAATTTTAATCACCCTTTATTTTAGGGTCTTTGTTGTGTGAGCTTAGTCATATCTTATATATGCTCGCTTAATACAAGGTGAGATAGGTTAGATTTACCTGGCATCTGCTGACTTCTTGTCTGATTTTGGTGATTATTTTCCCTTTAATATAAGTTTTGTTTCTTACCATTTTTTCCTCTGAAAGGAGTAAAATTTACCAATTTGGTGGAGTTTAATAGGCTTCTATCTTGCTGCTTGGTGTGGTTCAGAATTGAACTTTTAGGTGATATGCTAATCTTTTAATTAAAATTTGTTCTTGGCATGCCACCCATCTCATCATACCCAGTTATCCACTACTGTTTGTCAAGGTTGGATTTGATTTCCAATTTCACTTGAACACGGTGACAAGTGATTTAAGACCTTAGTTTCGTATTCTTGTATCATATAGAATTGTTAAAACCTATTTCTTTTCTCTACATTTTGTTTTGTGCTTTGGAGGCTTACTTGTACCTGGTGCGTCTCTTGTAACAGAGTATTCTCTTTTTATCATCTCTTCTCAAGCGCATTGATCGTCTTTTGCAGTTTGACAGGTGAAAGTTAATTTTCTGTAATTGGAAATGCATTTTGTAAAGTGACAATTGTAATTAACTCTCTATCAACTGGCATTCATTAGGCTGATGCCAAGTTACAACGGCATCTTGACAATCAGCTGCATCCGAACTTTGACACAAATTGCATTAAAGCTTTCTGGATTCATCTCCCTTGTAAGTATTTTCTTGTTCCCTTGATGGATTGCTTTCTAAACTTATTTTGATTTACTTGTCATTATTCATGGCAGGATCAGGTTGTTGAACTTATCAAACCATTTCGGGATTTCTATACGATATGGCAAGTTCGAGTTGAAGCAAGCAGAGCACTCCTTGATCTTGAGTTCCACTGCAATGGCATAGATTCAGCACTGTCATTGTTTATCAAATTTATAGAAGAAGAACCATCCTTGAGAGGTTTTGCTCTTTTCTCTTTACCTTTCAGTGGGAAAACTGTCATTTTATGGGCATTTGCTGATGGATTTTCTTCGATTTATTCTTGGAAAAATGATGGTGCGACTTCTTAACTTCCAATATCCTATTATTGCAGGACAGGTGAAATTGAGTATTCATGCTATGAGGATATGTCAGATAAAAGGTGAATCTGATTATAATCATGAAGTTAAGCCCGTAACTCTTGTGGCTTTGCTTAATCTGCTTGAAAGCCGTATAGCTTTCAATAATGTGTTCCTTCGTCATCACTTGTTCAGCATTTTACAAATCCTTGCAGGAAGGTGAGTTTACTGTTTTCTTCCCTTTTTAGATTGATTGGCTGAATTTTTATGTGGATAATTATCACGGTAAATTATTACTGTCTTAAAAAGCGATCATGTTACATAAATATGGTTATTTATGACCAGTAATTTCTATTACGAGTAACATTACTTCTGTGATTGTAGAATTAGAACTACCTTGTGGTCGATGTATTGTGATTTTCTGTAGCTAATAAGTATTATATTTTAACCTCATTAGTTATTTCATCTTGGGATTCCAAATCAATCCAGTATTTGGGTTTACCAAGTTGTGAATTATGCTATTGGCATTGTCTTGCCGTTGTTGCCTAGAAGGCTGCAACTTAGAAGTGAGGAAGTGGTACTCTTGCCCCTTTCTAGGATTGGAATGGTTGTGCAAGATTGTAGGCTGAATATGTACTTTGTTTCCTCGCCGTTCCAATTTAAAGGAGCGCTGGTGTTTAACTTTTTGTCTTAAGTTGTCATGCAAAACTAACTTGTGTTGAATTCTGACTTCCTTTTCAGAGCCCCCACTCTATATGGAGTGCCAAGGGATAAATTGTCGCTTCTAGGTGATGCAGAAACTAGTGAGCAGAAGAACATCTTTGCATCTTTTGTCACAGGAATGAAGCGTACAGAACCTCCTACAGATGTCCCAAACCTTTCACAGGATAATTTGGCTATTCCAGATGCTCCCGAGGTAGATTGTGTTGCCAATGGCCTTGACGAGAATATGCTGGTTGTTCCAGAAGCTCCCAAGGATGCAGATGTTATTTCCAATGGCCATGAATGGAAAACGCCAATCCCGGAAGTTTCAAAGGATGCAGATACTGTTTCCAATGGTCATGAAAGGAAGAAGCCGGTTGTTAAGATTAGGGTTAAACAATCTACTGCAACCAGTAGAGCAGAGGAGGCTGATAATAGAACTGTTGATATATCTCAAGGTGGAAAACGTGAAAATGATCGTGGCACCACTAGTTCTGTTTCTGTAGATGCACCCCAAAGGAATTCGGCAGAGGCAATGAGCTTTAGTAATCACAATATCGAAGAGGTCAACTCGTGTCACGATCACGGGTCCAGGATGACTGCTAGCATTGGCAGCGCAAAACTTCCAAGTGAAGGTGATAATTTTGGGAAGGAACTCCAGTGCACTGCTGAATCAAGCAAAGTATCTATGCATCTTCAACCAGATGATCCATTGTCACCCAGCGGCATGCAAGAAAACAGTATAGACATCGATGCTAAAAAATACGCGAGTCTACAAACCCTCTCTGTTCCTAGACATGATTTGAATGGCAATTCATTAGGTTCATCTTTTCTCGGAAAAGAAAAGGAGAAGAAGAAAGAGAAAGAAAAGAAACGGAACAGGGAAGATCCCGAGTATTTGGAGAAGAAGCGTCTAAAGAAAGAGAAAAAACGGAAGGAGAAAGAGTTGGCGAAGATACTGAGTGAAGAGGCGAAGGCGCCATCAGTAGACGAGTTGGCGAAGATACTGAGTGAAGAGGCGAAGGCGCCATCAGTAGACGAGTTGGCTGCCCAGAAAGACAAGGCAAGTGTGCAATTGAAACAAAATGAACCCAGTGGATCAAATGTAATGATCGCCAAGGTAGTAGAAACAAAGCCTGAGCCATCAGAAGGTAATACAGCCCCCAAATTCCGAATTAAAATTAAAAGTAGAACTCAGAACAAATCATAATTGTATATATATATAGCTGTAATCAGAAAACCTGTAAAAGCTTTTTGGCTTCTTGTTTGGTCATCTGCGGCATGTGTAGAAGTTGACTGTTTTTCTGCGAGACTCCAATTTATTAATCCCATGATGCCCTATTTGGTATTCCTGTTTGAACTGTTTGGTTAAAATGTCTTTGGTTAATGATAAAAAAATTACAATTATTAATTGTGATTTATTTTAAAAATCGAGTTTTGAACAAGAATGAAGATTTTTAATTTTTACTCTATCAATAAAAATATATTGTAATTCTTTTTTTAAGCATAAAATAAAATCATATATCAATATTTATGAATTATCATTTTTTTCATCACACTTTTAATAGTAATATTAAAATAGTCAAATTAAACAAAAGTTTTAAAAAAAAATAATTAAGTGGGGTCGGCCACACGGTTAAGGAAAATTTTGAATTCATTATCACCACCTCAAATAATGTTTAGTTTGAAAGGACCAAATAATTCGATGGGGGTAGTTGCTGGAAATGTATGTATAACAAAAAACGGACCACCCCTAAAATCTGGTCAAGTTTTAATTGTTCAAGTCAACTCTGTAGTAATACGATCAGCTAAGCTTATTTGGCTACTCCTGGAGCAACTGTTCATGGGCATTATGGAGACTATAAATTATACGCCATCCCTTTGAATCATAACGACTTCCTTCAATTTTAATCATTTCAATAATTTGAAGATAAAATGTGAGGTTTGCAAAGCACCTATTCTTTTGTATTATATAACTTTCAAGATGAATAAAGGCTTTGTTGTACAATAATCCCTCAACATATTCCCCAACCAGGGAAAGTAGCAGAAATGTTACTTTACCTTGTTTTTTCTCCACGTTTAAAACAGGTGAAAGCTAAGCTAAGCTTTGCTTTTTTTTTTTTTTTTTTTTGGTATTTGAAGAACAAAAATTGGAATAAAATGGAAAAGAATATCAACAATATAAGAAACTTTTGTACTGTTTTCGTTTTCCAAAAGTTACTTTCTATTTCTAAGCCAAGCATATTCTTAAAGGGAAAATACATATTGCCCCCTTAAATAAAGCCCAACAACACTTACACCCAAACTCAAATGGGCTATGACTAGGGGTGCAAAACGAATCAACGAATCGAATTTGTATCAAATCCTAAATGAATTGAATCAAAATATGATGAATTCGTATTCGATTCGTTTATTAAACGAATCCTAATATCAGGATTCGTATTCAATTCGTTTAATAAACGAATCGAATACGAATATTCGTTTAGTCAATGATATTATTTAATAAAATAATTTACCACACTTGATTTACATTAATTTTTCATAAATATATACATATGAAATATGTAATTAATATATTTACTAAAAATACCTCACCAAATATCGAAAATATTACTTTTTCTATGATAATTAGCTATAATTTCTCGAATCTTAATTGAAAATTAACAAGAACTAGTAAATAAAAATAATAAAACAAATTCTAAAAGAAATAAATGAATCAATGAGCTTAAATTCGTATTCGATTCGTTTAATAAACGAATCGAATCGAATTGACCAATTTATTAAACGAATCCATTTTATACCAATTTATTCGCTTTAAAACGAATCGAATCGAACGAATAAACGAATCCTGACCCAAATTGCCACCCCTAGCTATGACACTTGCCCCCTCCAACTCTTGTCAACAACACATAAAATATGCTTTACCAAACCTTCAAATGTAATCTTGCACATCCTCTTTTTATTTTTCCATTTCTAACCTAAGAAAACATGAAAATGTGGTGTAATTTCTCCTTTTAATCGATACATATACATACATGATATATAGGTTATTTATGGAGCTTCTTACTGTTGGGGTTGGTGCTCAGAGTGCCAATTTTCGGTTGTATTTTTTTATGAATACTACTGTAAAACGTTATTATTATAAATAATATATGCAGTTTCTATAATATGATATATATCTTTTAATATGGTAAAGACATAATGACCTTAGAATGACTAGTCATGATACTGTTGCAAAAGCGTCGCAACTGACATTGAGTGGTATCATGACGTTGCCATTCTCAGACAGTTCCTGGTCAAGGTTTACACTACTTGGTCAGTAAAGTAAACCCGTTGAGACCGGTACATGTCGTATACTTGAATATATGATTCCAATGGTTTCTCAATGAACCATAAGTCTTGGAGACTAGTATAGACGTGTAGGTATTTATAGCGGATAAACACTGAACGACTCACCGAAGATTCTTAATGGATGGTACACCAACATCAATAAGAATCTTCTCGGGTTGAGTAGCATTTGTGATTCTTAGACTTGAGAAACCACTGTGAGCACATGAGACATCTTCCACACTTAAATGACAGTCACGTCACCGCTCTATTTAGATCAGGCCTCCGCCTGTTCATTGGGTGTGGATAGATCTTCAGGGTGTCCTGTGTGTATCGAGATAAGATCCGTCAATTCTGTCCACAATTTAGAAGTTAGTTTTAAATGTTCTTTTTGAGATTGCTAATAGAGACATCGACGGGATAATCCCTATAGAGATTTGACGTTTACATCTATATCTCTGGGATATATCCGGATACCTGTGATGGAGGAATTATACATTTGCCATGACCTCGACCTGTATGATTCAACGAGTTTATCCGTGATCGTCATAATTTACGGGTAGATAAATTATGGACACGAAATTGGATTTCATGACGGATATGCATGAATCTAGATGTAGGACACATAAATTAACGACGCTGTTCTAGGCTCGCGGCCTAGTTGGGAGTACGGAGTAGCCCACGGGGGACTAGGCCGGAGAATAATGGAGTCGCCACCCGGTGTGAACCGGGAAAATGATTTAAGGCCGCACTCACCCCTCGCAAGGGAAGACCTCAAACCGTTGGGTTCGGAACGATCCCTTACTCATGCCACTTGTAATGAAATGATTTGTACAATAACTTAACCGAATCTACACAACATATATGCTCAAGAGTAACTTAGATCTAGTTCGCATTCATGAAAGTAAATCCTACGTTTAAGTTTGCATGCTTTGAAAATAAGTTATCATAACGGCAAACATACGATATCACACAATGAGCATGTTGAATCATCAAATACCAAGAATAAATAAATAATCACTTAAACATAAACGTAAATTAAATTCCTAATACGAAAACAAATAATTAAATTATGCATAAAGAAATAACATAATCATACTTAAAAATAAAAAACATACTCGACTAAATCATGCTTAAATAATAAATAACATACTAGCAACCTAATTATGCTCAAATACAGGTTGGATGAAACGAAATACGTGTGTCTCTCAAGTGGTACGTGGCATTGTATCCCGAGTACAAACCACAATACCGTCCATTCGGATTCGGCTACAAAATTTACGTCCGAGTTTCCATCCGATATACCACAAGAGAGAACGCATATTCCGTTCATCCGGAAATCACATCATGCATCAATCCATAATACTCATATGCAATAAAATATTAAAATAAGTAAAAAAAAATGAAAGATAATAAATAAAGAAGGTGCCCTCAGGTCTAACCTCTTTTGTCATCTCTCGAAAGCGCGTTACACGGCCGTCGGAAGGGTTGATGCTCCGCAACTCTTCCAGTTCACTGGTTTAACGTTTTTCTTCGCTGTTTCGCTGTTTGGGCTGCTGTTTTCACTCCGTTTTATTGCAGTTTCTGGTCGCGATATTGGCTCACTATTTTGCGGTAAAGCGAGACTGTTTTGGACTGTTTTAGGGTCAGTTTTTGGGTCAATTTTCGGGGATGTTTTGGGTTAATTCGGGGACTGTTTTCGGGGTGTTTTTAGGGTTGTTTTGAGACTGTTTTTCAGGGCATAATTTCGGTGGTTTAAGTGCAGTTTTCTGGACAGTTTTGTGGTGAAATATGGTTGTTTGGATGAATGGTTTTTAAGCATTGGTGAGGCAGTATATGACTTTAGCGTGAGGGCTGATGTTACGTGAAGGGTTTGCTGTTACGTGAAGTAGGTGGTGGCTTGCGTGAGGGATATGGGGCAATGGCGTGAGTGGCGTGTGCAGGGTGATGGATTTCATGAGGGCTGATGGAGACAGATGGCGTGAATAGGGCTTATGCGTGAATGAAGATGGTCTTATCACGTGTAGTGGAGGGCTTGTTACGGAAGAATATGTGGCAATGTGAGGGACTGTGGTGCGTGGAAGGAAGGATGCATGTTAGAGGGGTTCATACGTGAGTTGGGGCTTGTTGAATGGGTAATGGGCGTTGATGCGTGAGTTGAAAGAGTGGGGAGAGTGTCGAGTGAGAATGGGCTTAGGGTTTTCTTTTTGTGTTTTGCCGTGAGAATGAGCTTTGATGTTTCTTGTGAATATTATGCGTGAATGATAAGGGTTTAATGTGTTGGTGAAGGGTTCTTTTTATAGGAAAAAAGATGGGGGCTTTCCTTGTTTGAGAAGGAGAATGATTTGTGCATTAAAAGGAATATCTTTTAAATTAGTATGTGATAAGGAAAATCTTTTAATTAGGGAAGTGATTTGATTTGATTTAATTTGATTTATTCTTTTTTAGTTAGGGATATGATTTGGTTTTGATTAGGAAATGGATCCATAAGATTTCTTTAATTTAGGAAGGGGATTTGGCTTGATTTATGCATGTGTTTAATGTGTTATTTTATTATTTAGGAAGACTATGGGCGTATGACTTGGGTCATTGGGCGTGTATTGGGTTTGATTGGTGGGCTTGGTGTGTGGTTTAGTGGTGTGTGGGCTTGGTGTGTGGTTTAGTGGTGTGTGGGCTTGGTGTGTGTCTTGCGGGGTTTTGGGCTTGGTATGTGTCTTGCGGGGTTTTGGGCTAAGGATGTGTTTTAAAACAGAGGTCCAACAAGCGAACCCGAAGCTAAACAAGCGAACTAAATCCAACAAAAATGTCAATTCTTGACTCTTCCCTTCCAACGTCCGTTTCCCGCGACTTCCACAATTTAAAGAGGTAGTGTCTCCATGCGAGACTCATCATCGGGACTTACATGCAAAAATGCAGTGCCTACACTAGAGAGTCTCACTAATGAAATATACTCGTAGAGCACTAGAGCAATATTTATAAATAATATTGATTATTTATAAAGTCGTTTAAAGGTTAAACGAAAAATACATGTGTAGGGACCCGATAGTCATTTCCTTAATTTTTGTGTATTTGTATTTAATGTTAGACTAATTCAAATACACATTAATTAATTTTCAAATTGAGATATTTGACCAATATCATAAATATATATGTATTTGATATTTGTTGTAAATATAATACATATATTTAATATATTTGTATTTAATTAATTAATTAATTAATTAATTGTTAAATGATTAAATTAACTAAAGTATGAATATTTTAAGTTATGATATTTAATTTATGACTTAGTTGCAATTGTTGACTTATTTGAATTAGTCATTAAAGTGTAATGATCATTTAATCAAGTTGGAAAGTTGCATTTTAAGAAATTGAAACAAAATAAAATATCTAGATATTTATTTATTGTCTCCAAATTTTCGGCCATAGCAATAATGGAGGAGATATAAATTGTTTTGTTTCTTTAGGGTTTCATAACCTTGAAACACTTATAAAAAATACTCCATTAAAAGAAAACAAAGAAGCTTGGGAGAAAAGAAAAGAAAACAAATGAAAGCTTGGAATTTAGTAAGTTTTTACAACTTGCTATTAGAGAGGAAAATGTTCCTTGAGTTCTAGGCAACATGCTATGAGTTTCTTATGTTTTTTCTATTCTTTATTCTTTGTGTTTTTGGTGGATGAAGTTTGATAATGGGGTTGAGCATGTATTAAGTTCAAAGAATGCTTCTAATATGTTAATAAGCATACTTTTGATAGTTTGAGAAACTTGTTGCCAATCTAGAGTTATTAACCCACTCTTAAATAACCTAGATTTGTTATATAGTTGTTTCATTGTGGTGAGGCTTGATTGGAATGGAAGAAACATGATTGAAGTATTGGATTTAACCAATTTGGTCTAATTTGTCCAATTTGATGAAATTGAAAAATTAGGATTTAAGACCACTTCCAAATTTGGGGATTTTCATTTATATTGTGTATTTGGATATTTATATGATACATATAAAATCTCATGTTGATTGGATTTCATTTGGATGTGTTTTGAACATGGAAAATACAAAATGCACAATTTTGGTCTTATGGAGGCTCTCAGCCTTGATGATGATTTTTTGGGGTTTCATGTTGCAATTTATTTTTTAATGTGTAGGACATGTTAAATTCATATTAGTAATGATTTAGAATCATCCAAAATTATTTCAAACAATTAAGGACTAAAATGAACAAAATGCTTGTTTTAGGGGCAATTCGGTAATTGTATAAAAATTTGACTTATTGTGCAATTTTTCACAATTTGATAATTGGATAATTAAACAAATAAGTTTATTTAATTAATCCGAGAAAAAGCTTTGAAATCGAAAAATTTTGATTTTCCACTATTCCGTTGCGTTACCGGATTTCCGCCCTAAAACCCCATTCAAAATGGTATCAGAGCGAGTCTGATTCTCGGATCCCTAATATGATTAGCCCTTTAAATTCAATGTTTAATCATGTTTTCTTAACTTTATACATGCATGTTTTAATCTAATTTGATTAGATTTAGGGTGTATGACACTTAGCGGAAAATCCATAATTAATAAGGTTTAAATGTAATTATATATTTGATGCATGTTATATGGTCCGTCTTGTCAATACAGTTTATGAACATTTCTCCTTGACTACATCCGAGACCGTGCATCTGCTGTGAGGGTGTAGCCGATAGAGATTTATTTATACCAGATGTATATTAGATACTAGATAAATTCAAGCGAAAGCGCAATCCTGAACGTGCCCTAGCTGTCAAGGTTACGCAAGTAGCTTGAGTTTATCATTGATGAGTTTAACCTTGGTACGTCTCCTTGTGGGCCTGCCTTAGCTAGACCGGGCCGGCGGTTCGGTTCGGTTCCGAACCGGAACCGAACCATCCGGTTCCGGTTCCACTTTGTGTGGAACCGGAACCGAACCGTTCGATTCCGGTTCAGGTTCCGGTTCCATTCGGTTTTTTTTTTTTTTTTTTTTTTTTTTTTTTACTTTTTTGAAAATAAAACTCAAATTACAAATAATTACATTAAATTATTATTTTTGAAAATAATTACAAATAAAATTACATAATTACAAATAAAATTATGTAAATTACAAATTACGTTAAATTACATTACATAATTACACTAAATTACAAATAAAAATCTTATCTAAAAAATTAAAAAATATATTATTATATATATGCAAACCGGTTCCAACCGGTTCGGCTAGGGGAGGAACCCTAACCGAACCGTTAGGTTCCGGAACCGGAACCGGTTGGAACCGGAACCGTCCGGTTCCAACCGGTTTCGTTCCGATTCCGAACCGGAACCTTGGCCGGGTCTAGCCTTAGCAGTCACAACGAGAAACGACCAGTACCGGAAAGCCATGAGTCACTATTGAGTGATTGACAAATGAGTTGTCTATCTGATGAATATACGTAGGCGAGACCGTGCATTTGCTGTGAGCTGAAATATATTCACGGGATCCACCTTTCACTATTTGTATTTAATTTAATTATTAAATCTTTGTATTCTGTTTGAGGATTACAGTATTGCATGATTTAGTGGGTTACCGGTGCGTAAACACACGCGTATAACGCAAGCGCACGTATCGTTCAAGTAGTATAAAAAGTATCGATCCCACGAGGACTTAATACCTAATCTATTAATTTTATGAGGTCAAGTGATTACTAGTATCTAACAAGTTGTTTAATTGATTTGAAATGGTGATGATTCTAAATTTAAAAACAAGTAAATAAAATTACGTGAAAGTAGATAACTCATATATCCACAGTGATATCTCAAGTCTAAGAATCACTATACTACTCAACCCAAAAATATTTCTATTGACGTTGGTGTACCATCTATTAGGTAATCTTCGGTGAGTCGGTCAGTATTTATCAAATAAACACCTACACGTCTATACGAGTCTTCCGAGACTCATAGTTCATTGGGATAAACCATCGGACCAAGTCTGATATATGACATGTTTTGGTCTCAACAGATGTTTACTAACCGACCCGTGTTAGTAAATCTTGACCAGGAACTTAATTTGATAATAAATTTCTAGTAGTAACGCTTCCCAATGTCAATTACAAGCTAAGCTGTAATTGCGCACTACATTATATATTATCGGGTCTTTGTCTAATATGTATATATCACTAAACACGATTTAGTTTCAATCTAATGAATTATATCGAATATATATAATAAAAGACAAGAGGTGCTATCAAAATAAGTAATATTATGGAAAAAAATATTGCTCATATTCATGAATCAGACATAAATACGATCCGGATTGGAGCTCCAAGCACCAACCCTAACAAATTCTCCCACTTGCTCTAGTGCCAATCCATGATATCATATACACATCTTAATGTGTATCACATACTCATGGCCCTCAAAAACTCACATAACGCTCCAAATGTAGGCAACAACAAGTAAGCTCGCTATGACATATTGTGTTTGTCAAACAAACCCAATTGTTTCCCTTAGCCAGCATCATTCATATTTTTGTAGAAACTAAGTTCTACATCAATATGACTCAGATGCCACATCAACATTGTGCTTCAGCTACTAAGTTGTCTAAGTATTTACGGATCAAATCCAAAATACTATATAGACAACTGCAAACATAACACTAATAACAAACTTCTAATCTACGAGGTCACTGTGCAACTTCATAAGTTGCAACTAATTCTACTCATATAGTAGAATCATCCGTGACACTCTCACTGCATCTTTTCGACTCTTTATGACGTAGACTATCTAACGTCATAATTATACTCAAAACTAATCTGACCCTAATGGTTGCGAACTTTATTCTCCGTTAATAAGAAACTTGTTCTTAATATCTCAAATATAATAAAAAATTTGTTTTAAGACACATCTTATGGTCTAGAGGATATCAAAATAACTCGCAATAATTACGATTAAATTGATATCTCTAATCGCACTCAATATAGTATTCTTTATGCCATCATCCAATGATGTATAAGATTGATCAGACATTTAGTCTTGTTGCGAAAGATGAATACTATACATAAGACACACACTAACTGTCAAAAAAATTATACTAACTGCCATACATATAGTTTTGTTGCGTCCTTTATTAGATCATATCTTATGTACGATTAATATGAGTATCTCATAAGTCTCTTAGTTTTATATCTTCTACAAAACTTTATATCAAATATAATAGAGACCACTCTCACTGCTTTCATGGAGAAAATAAGACTGAGGTAAACTTTTTTACCTCATAAACATCTCATTATTACATTAATAATGGCAATGTCATTATGATGTAAAATACTAGAAAGAAATTTGTACGCTCCCACTAACCCTTCTATTTCATATGTATTCTCTATGCTTTGATAAAATCAGATAATCTGACTGATATCAAAATTAGAAAACACAAATTTCCAGAAAGCTCATCCGAGTCTACAATAGGCTCTATAAGCTAATATACCAAATTGTAATCTTAGCATAATACAAACTCTAGGATCATTCCATAATATACTCTTTAATCAAAGAAATCACAACTGATCTTTTTATCCAAAGAAGTCATTCAAAAATGCCACTTTGTATTCTTTAGCTAAAATACACAATTTAATATCATCATTAACCAACAGATCTTAAATTATTCAATCAATGCGACTAGAGACAAGTTTCCTCAGAATCTACAATAGATTGTTGAGTATAATTTTTCTCACTGTCATACAATAAATGTCAAACCTTTAATAAGTTCACTGTGTTTTTGCTGCGTAAACCATTTGCACATTTTATGAACGATTCATAATGAAAGCTCAATCAAGTTTCAAACTTGATCGTAGTAAGCTACTTGATCGTAGTAAGCTAGGAACAATCTTACGTTTATGGTTTAATGCTAATTTGCGGAATCGATATCAAATATCTTTCCCACTATAAGTTATAGGATAATTTTATTCGATAAGAAAATAACAGAACCATTAAGTATCAAATACTTTGCAAATGATTCTGACATCCTATTGAACTTATATGGAAGTAATTAAAGGGTATTTTCATCTTATTAATTATATAGTTCCATTTATAGTTTATCACTCTAACATTTGACTTCAGTAAGTCAAGTCTATTCTACAATGGTCAACATCTGATGTTACTTACTAAGTAATAAAACAATTTTATTACTCGGGATTGTAGAAAAGATATTCTATCAAATAGAATACAATATTCTATTAAATAGAATAAATGATAAACTTATAGTCTTACCTCCAAGGAGCAAGTACTATCGATTATATAACCATTATACAAAAGAAAGATTCAAATCTCAAACATTTCAAGATTCGAATTTTCTACTTATACATATCATATATGTAACTGTAGAAACAACATAACCTAAATTAAAAGTATGAATTAGTGTTACTGGAGCATATCTCTAAGTGTATTGAAACTAATTCGACATCACTCAATATCAAACGAATCAAATCATATATAAGATTTGATTATTCCCACTTACCAATTCCATTAGCGATGGAATCGTAGAGGAATGATATTGAGTAAGAATCATATTCAATCAATAACCTTAGAACTAATTGCCATAAATTCATATGTTTGATCATATCAAACATCTTTGAATAGTTCAAAAACTCATAATGAATTTTTAAAGATACAATTTTCAAAACTTCAGATCGAATATCTTTGAACTAATCAAAATATTCTATCCGCGTTTCATCAGAAACAAGTAACCAAGTCATGACGATTCATTGACTAAGTTACGAAGTAAAGAAAACTACCTTAAGCAATTTACAACTCATTAAAGTACATACATCCAATGTATCAATTTAATAACTTTTCCGGTCCAATGACAATCATCAGTTAAATGAGATTTAATCATCTTCCCGAATACAACATTCATTAAATGGATAAGGATATTTGGTGTGATTTGGTATCAGACCATCCTTTACCATATGGAATAAGCAACTAATGCTTAAGTGATAAAATCTCATAAAACAATGTTCTAAGTTATTTACTTAACTGAATATTTTTCTTAATGTTTATCTATTCGTTAATGACACTACTAGTCGTATTAAAATATGTAATAATTGTTTATATAGAACAAGTAATTATCCAATAGTTGCAAGTTCTGATATTAAATATCGAAACAATCATTCAATATTATTTTAAATAACTAGATGAGAGATCCGATATCAAATATCTACAGTTGTCGTATTGTGAAAATCGATATTTTCTATACACAACTATTGTGAAAATCGATATTGTGAAAATCGATATTTTCCTGGATTTGCAATTTGGTCCTTTTTAGTTCAAAACATGTCAAGATCAAATCCAATCAATCCCAAAATTAATATACATCAAATTAAATCACATATATGAAAATCCCCAAATTTGGAAAGGGTTATGAACCATAATTTTATAATTTCCACAAATTGACAAATTCAACAAATTCAACACTTTAATCCAATCCTTACCATACCAAACAAGTCTCACCATCATGAAACAACTCAAGAACAATTCTAGGTCATTTATGAATGGCTAAGTAACTCTAGAATGACAACATCACCATCAAATGGTTTAAAGTATGCTAATGAACTAATTTCATGTAAACTTTGTCAAACATACATGCTCATCTTTCAAACAAGTTAAGAACTATTTAAATTACACACTTAAGGGGTAGAGAAAATTCTAAGCACCACAAATTGAAACTAGACATATGGAAATAATTTCCTAGTTGAAGAAAATTGGAAATTACTTACAAAATTCAAGGATTTCCTTCCTTTGTTCTTCATGTTTTCTCTCAACCTTACTTTGTAATTCTCATTTTCAACTTGTGTGTCACAAAAAATAAAAAGAAACAAAGCTTTTTATATTTCTTGCATTATGGCCGGAAATAGACAAAAATTAAATAACAAATTATTTTACTTTTGTTTCAATTTGATTGGAGATTAATAATGATAACCTTTATCATTAAAGTAAATCTTTACAAGTGAACCAACCAAATCATACTATTTCCTAACATTAATCATGGTAAAGATATTTATTTTTAAATTAATTTAATTATTTAACAATTAAATAATTAAATAAATTAAATACAAATATCTTAAATATATGTATTATATTTACATTAAATATCTCAAATACATATATTAATGATATATGTCAAATATCATAATTTAATAATTAATTAATGTGTATTTAATAATATCAAATATTAAATACAAATACACATTAATTAGGAAATTACCATTAGGTCCCTATTGCATGTATTTTTCGTTTAACGGTTAAAAGATTTATAAATAATCAGTATTATTCATAAAAGTTGCCCTAGTGCTCTACGAGTATATTTCATTAGTGAGACTCTCTAGATTCAGACATATCCGTCATAAAATCCAATTTCGTGTCCATAATTCACCTACCCGTAAATTATGACGACCACAGATAAACTCGCTGAATCATACAGGTCGAGGTCATTGCATACATATAATCCCTCCGTCACAGGTATCCGAATTATCCTAGAGATATATATATATAAACGTCAAATCTCTATAGGTATAATCGTGTCGACGTATCTATTAGCAATCTTCTAAATAATACTCGGAACTTACTTCCGAAGTATACCACGACCATGGATTTAACAGATTGCTAATCATATAATGGACACCTATGCCATGTACACAGGATTGACAGATCCTATCTTGATACACATAGGATAACATGAGTATGAGTCAACACCTAACGAACATGCGGAGGTCTGATATAAATAGATCGGTGACATGATTACCATCTAAGTGTCGAAGATAACTCATATATCCACAGTGGTATCTCAAGTCAAAGAATCACTATGCTACTCAACCCAATAAGATTCTTATTAACGTTGGTGTACCATCTATTAGGTAATCTTCGGTGAATCGTTCAATGTTTATCAAATAAATACCTACACGGTTATACGAGTCTCCCGAGACTCATGGTTCATTGGGATAAGCCATCAGACCAAGTCCGATATACGACATGTACTGGTCTCAACGGATTTTACTAACCGACATGTGTTAGTAAATCTTGACCAGTAACTTAATTTGATAATATATTTCTAATAGTAACACTTCCCAATGTCAATTACAAGCTACGTTGTAATTGCGCACTACATTATATATTATCAAGTCTTTGTCTAATGTGTATATATCACTAAACATGATTTAGTTTCAATATAATGAATTAGATCGAATATATATAATAAAAGACAAGAGGTGCTACCAAAATAAGTAATATTATGGGAAAAAAAAGATTTTGCTCGTATTCATGAATTGGACATAAATACGATCCGGATTGGCGCTCCGAGCACCAACCCTAACAAAAACTACATCAAAGCCTCTCTAAGCTTAGATTTTCAAGATCAATACAAAAGGTTTGACTCATCAGTAGACATCAAGGAACACATATAAGAGTTGTATATGAAAGTAGTGAAACTACTAGATACGATGTTACTAGCAAGTTATTCAGGATGAAAAAGAAGGAATTGACTCATGTCTCTGATCATGTGCTTCAAATGATCAATTTGATTGACCAAACAAATACATTTGATCTAGGACTAGCATTTAAAGTTAAGGTGGATTTGATCCTGCAATCCCTTACTCCTGCCTTCAAGGGTTTCATTTCCAATTTCAACATGAACAAGTTGATTAGATCAATTAAGTTACTTAGTGAGCTTCATGGCTCGTTAAAGACCTATGAAAAGACTGAAAACCTCTTAAAGTTGAAGGAAATGAGAAATGGGTTGTTCTTGTTGTCTCTGGTCCTAACAAGGGTAAGGAAAAAAGAAAGGGCAAGAAGCAAGCTCATAGGAAAAATAAGCCCACTGGAGGCATATCGAAGAAATGAAAAAAAATGAATGCCTAAGATGAGTGCTTCTACTCTAAGAAGAAAGGACATTGGAAGAGGAATTGTCCTCAGTACCTTATAAGCTTAAAGAAGTCAAAAGAAGGTACATCATCATTCTTTGTTATTGAAATATATCTTGATATGAGTTTCATATCTCATTCATGGATTTTAGATTTTGCTGTTACCTCACATATTTGTATGTCCTCGCAGATTTTAAAGAGTGAAAGTTTGCTCAAGGAAGGTGAAATGGTCCTTAAAGTTGGAAATGAAGAGTTTGTTTCTGCAACTGCCTTAGGGACATGTCATATTCCTATGCCATCAAGATATTTAATTTTATTAGATAAAATTTTACATTTTCCTAGTGCAATAAGGAACGTTGTTTCCATTCCAATTTTGACAAAATGTAATTACGAATTTCATTTTATCAATGAGAAATGTAATATTTATTATTTGAATAAAATTATTGGCATTGCACTAAATATAAATGAATTATATCTCCGGAAAATGAATGACAATCACAACAATGAATTAAATGCGGTAACAACAAAGCGACTAAGAGATAATCCCAATTCAAGATTCCTTTCGCACTTAAGATTAGGTCATATTGTGGATAAAATGATTTCACAATTGGAAAATGAAGGCTTACTTCCTTCATTAGGTTTAGAACCTTATCCAACTTGTGAATCATGTCTCAAAATAAAAATGACAAAGTCACATTTTGTAGGAAAAAATGAAAGAACCAAAGAAACCTTGTAACTTATACATACTGATGTACGTGGCCCATTTAGTATAATAGTGAAAAGTGGTTTTCAATATTTTGTTACTTTCACTGATGATTGTTCAAAATTTGGGTATTTGTACCTAGTGAAATATAAATCAGATACTTTTGAAAAGTTCAAAGAGTATAAGAATGAAGTAGAAAACCAATTGAGAAAAGCATAAAAAATCTACGATCTGATCGTGGAGGAGAATACTTAAGTACTGAATTTCAAGATTATCTCAATGAACATGAAATAGTATCACCTGTAACACCTCCTTACACACCTCGACATAACGGTGTAGCAGAAAGGAGAAATCATACCTTATTGGATATGGTACGTTCCATGAAGAATTTTGTTGATATACTGACGTCCTTTTAGGGATACGCTCTCCAAACAGCCTTGCATGTTCTAAATAGAGTTCAAATTTAGGATACTTGAAGATTTGGGGTAGTCCAACTTATATAAGGAAAGTCTTTATGGAAAAGCTAAACTCAAGATCTGAGAATGGTCAGTTCATAGGGTATCCCAAAGACTCAATGAGATATTACTTCTACATCCACTCTGATCACAAGATCGTGATTAGTAAGAATGCTACTTTTCTTGAGGACCGCATGGTCTAAGATTGAAGTACTGGAAAAGAAGTAGACTTGGATGAAGAAGTCTCTCAAGAAGAGAATTCTGAAAATCAAATTGACTTACCTCAGAATAAATAAGAACAAGTAGAACAAGAAGCACCTCAAGAAACACAACCACTTTGTAGGTCAGTAAAGGAATCTCGCATGCTTTTGAGATACATTTTAGTTAATTAGCAAGATTTTGAATCTTTTATGATTTGTGAAGCGGTTCATGTAGATGACCCCAAAAATTACGAAAATGCAATGTCAGACATTGACTCTTCTAGATGGCTTGAAGTTATGAATTCTGAAATGGATTCCATGTATTCTAATCAAGTGTGGACAATTATTGATCTTCCTGAAAGAATTAGTCTTATTGGGTGTAAATGGATCTTCAAAAGAAAGATTGAAAATGATGGAAAAATAGTGACTTATAAAGCTATACTAGTGGTAAAATGATATACTCATAAACAAATAGTTGATTATGAGGAGACCTTTTCGCCAGTAGCTATGCTAAAATCCATTAGAATTCTCTTAGCTACATCAGCTTATTATGACTATGAGATTTGACAGATGGATGTTAAAACGATGTTTCTGAATGGATTTCCCGATGAAGAAATTTATATGAAACAAACAGAAGGTTTTACATCCAAAGGTGATAGTCATAAGTATGTAAGTTGCAAAGATCTATATATGGTGTTAAGCAAGCATCTAGAAGTTGGAATCTATAATTTGATGAGGCTATCAAAACGTTTGATTTCATCAAAAATGTAGATGAACCCTATGTTTACAAAAAGATTAGTAGGAGTGCTATAGTATTCTTAATATTATATATGGATGACATATTACTATGATGACTTCGGTCAAAGTCTGGTTATCAAAAACATTCTTAATGAAAGACTTGTGAGAAATAACCTACATTCTAGGTATTGGAATCTATAGAGATAGATCTGTTGGACAATTATGACTCATAGCATCACTATTTGTACAGATCATGGTGTTGTTGTACAAATTAACTATGTGACAAATGAGATTGCACTCTTATCATTTGTGATTAGATCACCTAGATATATAAATGAAAGGAGGTCCCTATGATTTGTTCCTGGACGGAGAATGATATGAGACATTATCAGTCCACGTAGGATAAATCATTAAATATCCCTAGTTCTAGTATTATCGAGATTGGACATCGATAAATACGTAAAAGACTAGTATTACACTTGTGCGCGTTGTGAGGGCACAACGACATAGTTCTCATATATTTGGGTATATGATACTCTTGCAAGTGTAATATGAGGTTGTGTTTTACCAATGGTACGGGAAACAGCTTCGCTCTGGATAGACCCCCCTCGGAATTTCATTGGTAGTATGACTATGTGTCTATGGAAGTCCGAAATCAGGGTAGGTGTATTTAGTCTTAACCTGAGACTTGCACCGCTAATACTTACGACAATCAATATACTTTAGTTAAGGTCGTCCAGGGCTTTAACGGGTTATGTGTACGCCAATGCTGGGTATATTGAGAATCGTAGTGTATTGGGTGTGATGTTAAGACGAAAGTATCACTCCAGTCATATGGAGATGATGGTCACATATGATACGAAACTTGTTCTCTTAAATGCTCGAGCTACCGGGATATTATGACTAGGTCATGTATATCCGATTATAGAGACTAGTTGCCAGACATCCGATATGTGCTTCATACGGGGCAGACACAATTCCAGCCCCAGGCCTAGCACGTGATCGTCCGATGCTGGATCGACATACACAATACTACGGTATATTACGCTTGATATAGATCACATATTCCTATAAGGATATTTCTAGAGAATTGGGTAGGCATGGCGCTTTGCTAGAAGCCAACATTGTCTTGTAAATCGGTACAAACGTAGTACGAGGTACTTACGTGTTCGGATAGTCCGACGACCGAATTTACTACCAACATATCCGGGGATCTCATGGGTCGCTTCCCAAAGATTCACCAATGATGTATGACTCGCACTATATTAATATGGGATTAATTTGATGAGAGAAAAAAATTAATCTGGGATTAATTAAGGAGATATTTTATCTGGGATAAAATATTAATTAAAGAGAGAGAACAATTAATTTGGAATTAATCGATAAAATAATATATTCAATATATTATACGAAATTGGATTTCGACGCGGAATTAAAATTAGATTTTAATTCGGGCGAACGAATTAATTTAGAATTAATTCGTCAGCGACGTGAATAGTGATTTCACTAGGCATAATCGTTTAATTACGTCGCGATGGAAAATTCGTTAATTTGGAATTAGTGAACCCGAGCCCGAGAGTGTTTGCGAGCGAATTCGCATTTCGAATTCGAGTGCGGCACACAAGTCACATCAAGCGTCAAATCGCTAGTCACATCAAGCGTCAAATCACATGTCACTTTGAGTGATGTGACAATTTGATTGATTGATTTGAGTGATTGATGTGGTAGTTGAAAAGCATTAATTGTTTTTTGCTTTTTGACTTTTTGATAAATGGAAAATGATTTGTGTATTTGTTTTTATTTTTGGAAAATAAAAATAAAAATATATATAAAACATTTCTTTTTCTTTTTCTCTCTCTCCCAATCGGTTTCTAGGAAACCCATCTCTTTCCCTCCACTTCTTCTCTCTCGTCTTTGAGCCGTTTTCTTCTTTTTCTTCTTCAAATCTTGGCTTGGCCGTGAGAAGCAAGGAAGAAGACAAGGTGCTAGCACACAAATGAGTCTTTCTAAGGTGATAGGGAAACGATTTCGTGAGCTTGGAATCACAAAGCTTGGAGCTTCAATGGAGTCTCCCATGGCCGATTCTTGTAGGAACCAAACCAGTCAAAACCGAGCAGTCCACTGCCCAAGGAAGCTACTGCCGTGACTTTTGAGGGACCTTGAAGGCTCGTGTTCATCGCGTCGCAAGATCCGTTCATTGTGAGTATGTTTTCGCCATTCTCCTTTGTGTATTCATGCGTTTTTGTGCTTGATTTGATGATTCTTGGGACCTAATTAGAAACCAACAATGGTATCTTGAGCTTATATCAAGCATGAAATTTTAGGGTTTAAAATTGGGCAAAATCGATTTGAGCATCAATTGGTTAAATTGTTTGATTTAGTATGCTTGAATGAGGTTGAATTGAAGTTGTGCATGATTAATTTCATGAAATTTGATTGGATCAATTTTCCCCAATTATGGAGGCTTGGCCGAAAATTTAAGAACCCTAATTGTCTTGGTAATTTTGTTTTTTGTTTTTGTTTTTATCATTGGATGACTTAAAACAATTGGGTAATGTTGATTTGAGGTTTAATTGGATTGAATTTTGAATTGGACAAATTTCTCAAATTCTTAAGGCTTGGCCGAATCTTAAGTGATACAAAATTCATGGTGTTTTTTTATTTTGATTCATTGGATGAGTTATAATGATTTG
>SKCR01033313.1:0-132729 GCA_019454045.1 Zanthoxylum bungeanum | reverse complement strand
AGCCCTTGTCAGTCCTTTAGGAGAACTATTTCGTTTCATCGTCACGTTGAACGAATGTTGCTCCAATAATTAGGCCGAATACGAGTATTTAATATTTGGGTTGGAAATACTCCTTGATATGAGAGTAAGAAATGTGTCAATTAAGGGAGATTCACAACTAGTAGTCCAACATATGATGTGGGCCTTTAGATGCCAGAGTTCGTCAGTCATGGCATTATTAGAAATAACTCAAGAATTATTAGATAAATTTGACTATGTAGAGTTAGAGCACGTCTCAATGACGAATAACGAGATAGCTAATGAGCTAGCCCAAGCTGTTGGACAATTATGACCCATAGCATCCCTATTTGTAAAGAACATTGTGTTTTTGTACAAATTAACTATCTGACAAAAGGAAATTGCTATTTTATCATTATTGTAATTGGATTACTTGGATATATATAATGATAAAAGTCCATATGGTTAAATTAGATTAATAAGATATGAGACAGTATTAATCCATGAACGGTTTAATCATTAAATATCCCTAGTCATAGTATTATCGAGACTGGACATCGATAATGCGGAATAGACTAGTATTACACTTGTGCGCATTATGGAAACTTAATGGTATAATTCTCATATATTTATGTATTGGATACTTATGCAAGTGTAATAAGAGGTTCTGTTAGCCGTTGGACCGGGAACAGTTTTGCTCTGGATAGACCCATCGGAATCCCATTGGTAGTATGACTATGTGTCTATGGGAATCCGAATCAGGGTAGGTGTATGTGATCTTTAACCTGAGACTTATATCGCTATTACTTGCGACAATCAGTTTACTTTGATATTGATCATCTGGAGCTTTAACAGGTTCCGTGTACGCCTCTATTGGGTTTACTGAGAATCGTAGTGTATTGGATGTGATGTTAAGATGGAAGTATCACTTCAGTCATATGGAGATGATGGTCACACAGGATACGGAACTAGTACTCTTAAAAGCTGCAGCTATCAGAAAAGTATGACTATGTCATAACTTTCCGATTACAGAGACTAGTTACTCAGGATCTGATATATGCTTCGTACGGGGCAGACACAGAGCCAGCCATAGGCCTAGCATGTGACATCCGATACTGGATCGTATTACGCATTACATAGTATTACTACGCCTGATACAAATTATATTCCTCGGTGAATATTTCTGGAGAATTGGGTAGGCACGGTGCTTTGCTAGAAGCCAACCATGTCTTGTAAATCGATGAGAACGTGGTACATGGTACGCACATGTCAGATAGTCTGACAACCGTATTTACTGCCAACATATCCCGGAATCTCTTGGGTCGCTTCCCAAAGATTCACCAATGACATTTGACTCAAATAGAATTAATCTGGGATTAATTATGAGAGAGAAAATTAATATGGGATTAATTGTGGCAAGAATTAATCTGGATTAAATTCGTATAGAAGAGAGAACGCGATTAATTTGGAATTAATCGATAAAATAAATTTAATAGTTAAATTGGATTTTTCTATTTAATTTATTTATTTGGGGCTAAAATAATATATCAGATATATTAATTGAAATTGGATTTCAATACGAAATTAAAATTGGATTTTAATTCGAGCGAACGAATTAATTTAGAATTAATTCGTAAGCGACTATCGTAATAATTTTACGAGACATAATTATTTAATTAAATTGGATTTAATTATTTAGCGACGACAAATTCGTTTAATTCGGAATTAAACGATCCTGGGCCCAAGCTTAGTTTTGTGTTGGAGAAGCCAACTTAAATTTTGAATTTAAAAGTGGTGGGACCACTTGACTTACATCACTTGTCAAAAATTGATGTGAGTAGTTAGGCATCATTTATGGTAAATCTTTAACACACAACCTAACTAGTTTTGGAAACACAACACTATTCTCCTATCTTCTCCCTCCTTGGCCGAAACTTGCTTCTCTCTTGGAAGTGATTTTTTTTTTCAAATTTTCACAAAGCTAGCACTTGAGGAGTCATTTGAGGTGATAGGGAAATTCACCCAAGGGTTTAACAACTCAACAAAAGCTTAGAGCTTCATCCAAATAAAGGAAATTTTTGAAATTTCTCCCAAAATCAATATAAGTATTTCTGCAACTTTACTTGATTCATTCACACTTAAATCATGTTATGATCTTCGAAGCATGTCTTAAAGACTAACAATGGTATCCAGAGCCTTCTAAATGTGATTTTGAATTATAGGGTTCTTAAACTTTATTTGGGTATTTTTGCTTGGAGCATGAAAAATCAAAATTGAGTGTTTGGTTGATGTTAGATGATGATAACTTAGAGTTGTGCATCATTGGATTGTTGAAATATTGATTAGATCAAATTTCCCCAAATCCTTTACCTTGGCCGAAACTACCCTAGATTGAGCTCATGGTGATTTTTTGAAATTAGACACTTGGATGTGTTAATGACATGAAATAAATGTTGAATGTTGATTTAATTGGATTGAAATCAAATTGAATGTTAATTTCTTACTTATGCCGTGAGTATGCATGTTGTTGAAGACTTGATTTTGCTTCAATTTGTGTTGGACATGAATTGGAATGATAAAGCATGATTAATTAGATTAATTAATATTTTGGAAATGTTAGATTAATTAATTAGTTGTGTTAATTACACTTAAATTGAATTAATGTGATATTTGGAATAGTGTATTAATGAAATTAGTCCCTAAAAAATTAATTGGCTAATTTGGTTATATTTGGATTAATGGGCTTGGTTGGGCCAAGTTTGGTTTTGGACAATTGGGTTGGATCCAATTGGGCCTAAACCATTTCCATAAAAGTCCAAAATATGATTTTGTGCCTTTAATAATTTAATTGGGCCTAATGGGCCAAAATTAATTTTTGGCATTGGGTGATTCCTAAATGGGCCAAGGCATTATGAGTTTGATCCATAATGGCCAAATGCCCATGCCTAAAGAATTAGTTAAAAGCACATTGGACCTAATCGAATTGGCATTGGATGCTAATTGGGCCTTTGAGATCCATTTGGATTGGATTTGGAATCCAAGTCTAAAAAGGCATTATTATAAGTGTAATTGTTTAATTTGGAATTAAACTTGAATTAGTATTGAATACAATTAAAATTGGATTTAATATTGTAGTTCGATATAATTCAAGAATACTTACTTTGAGTATTTATTCTTAAACGAGTTGGACTCGCGCAAATCAAATTGTTGTATAAACATTGGATGGTCATTAATTGAAGAATTAATTAATTAGATTAAATTGATTGACAACATGCTATGTGTGAATACTTGGATGTATTTGTTGAATAATGTATATCGGATGGATATTAGATGGGTGTGGGTAATTTTGGAAATTGTTGTAAATAAGGTATTTATTTGAAATTGGACCTACGTGTCCAGCCTATCACCTCTCATTCTCATTGTATTTCTCTTCTCACCAATTCCCCTCAATGTAAATGAGGTTTCTTATAGTGTTATGTAATTGGGTATAGAAGAATGTAAAGTGCTAGCGGGAGAGAGGAAGAGAGAGATTTGTTCTAGGAATAAATTGTATATATCCATCTGTATATCATTATTATATTTATCGCGCCTTATTATGCTTTTAGAATGCATGTTTAAGGGTGTATGATGAGACCTAATCAAAGATAATAAATTGGTTGCCAATTTATGAAAACACCCTCACATTTAATATTAAGCGTTTCCTTCCATTGAGTGGTTCTCTCTTAAGATCCAAGATTGGCTTTGATTTGTTTGCCAAAGTCAAGATCATTGTCTATCGCGGATGTGTTTGAACCATGAAAGCTTTGTTAACATCGTATGTCTTGGGCAGTTGTGAATTTTTGGCCAAAGTCAAGGTCACTCATGTTCATCGATGTGGATTACGAAGTTTTCCCACTGTCAATGGGTCGCGCTTAACTGGAATCATTAAGCTTGTTGAGCCAAAACCAAGGCTTAGTTGATTTAGAGGAAACAAGTTAGGAAATATATTGGATAGATGTTTTGGACTTGGATGTCCACCTACCAGATCTAGGAATTAGATGAGATCCAATTGATCTTAGAGATCTACCTAGTTAAATTTTATACAGCTTGTTGGCCAAAGTCAAGGTTGTGTATTATTTAAAGGGATCCTAGCCCACTAGGAAACTAGGTTTCCCGAGTACTCAACTGAGGGTTAGAGGCTCGCCGAAAAATAGTGGGTGCTAGTATTAAATTTGTAATTTCGTTTAATACTCGCTAAAATGCGCGCTCTTTTATTATTACTTCTCGTTATTGTTTATTTTAGTTGGACTAATATTATTTTATTGCTTTCTTTGAATAGTTAGACTGTACTCAACACTACTCCATTTGTAGTTGGTTATATAGTTAGACTATAGTAACCATTGCATTTGAGTGTACCTGAAACATTTGATTGGATAGTTGGATTATAGCAATCAAAATTGCTGGAAAGATTAGCGTTAGGGACATCATCATGGGTGATAATGTCTTTAACGGCGCACATTTTCCAGACTAGGAAATGAACCTCAGGATAGTCCTGGGAGCTGAGAAGTTTCTATATGTTATAGAGAGACCTCTCGAGCCCGAGCTCGGACTTGAGCTGCCAGTAGAGCATGAGCTTTGGAAGACTCATCGTGATGATAACTTTACTGCTAAATCCGTTATGCTTGCTGCAATGACTCCTCAAGTTTCGTCGTCAGAACAAGGGATTGGATTATTATGGGATGATGTTGAAGTTGAAGGATCTTCATAGATCTAATCTTAGATCTCAGAAGTATGATTTGCAGAAGAAGCTCTTTCGCTCGTGTATGTCAGTGGGTACATCTGTCGACCACTACGTGTCACAGATGATTGCTGACATCGAACAACTAGGTCAACTGTGTATTACCTTTGAGGCCGAGACTTCCATAGATTTGATCTTACAGTCTCTACCCGAATGCTGGGGTGGGTTCGTCATGAACTATAATATGATGAACCAAGAGAAAAATCTTGGAGAGTTAATGGCTATGCTAAAAGAGGCAGAGCCAGAGCTTCTGAAAGGCAAGAAGCGCGAAGCGCATCTTACTTCGACATTCAAGAAGGCCAAGGCTTGGCCGAAGCTGTCTGGGGGTGTGAAGAAAAAGAAAAAGAAGGGCAAGGCTCAATTGTCACAGTCTTCTGGGAAGACAATTGATAAATCCCAAGACGTCTGCCTACACTGTGGAAAATGGGGTCACTGGAAGCGTGACTACCGTAGGTACAAGCCAGACTTGGAGGAAGCGAAGGCGGGCAAGGCTCCGGCTTCAGGTATGTATGTTATTGAAATAAACATGTCCACTACTGGTTTTAAAAATTGGATTTTCGATACTGGATGTGGTACTCATATATATACTGATGTGCAGGATCTGTAGATTAGCAGGAGACTGGCTTCAAGTGAGATCGACCTACGAGTCGGAAATGGGACGAGAGTCGCTGTTTTGGCTGTTGGCACCTATGTTTTAGATCTGCCCTTGGAGCATGTACTTACATTAGGCGACTGTTATTTTATACCTAGTTTGACTAGGAATATCATCTCTGTATCTAGTTTAACCCGATACGGGTATACCTTTGTATTCAGGAACACTGGGTGTTTTGTATATAAAGATGATATTGAAATATGTACAACAAATGTGAATAATGGTCTTTATATTTTGAATATTAACGAATCTCAAACATATAACATGACAAAAAAAAAGCATAAATTGAGTAAAACAGATGAGATTTATTTATGGCATTGTCGTCTGGGACACATTAACAAGACTCGTATATCCACTCTTTCGAAGAAAGGATACTTGGACGAATTTGATCCTAATTCATATGATGTATGTGAATCTTGTTTGTTAGGTAAAATGCCTAAAACACCTTTTATTGGTAAAGGTGTACGTGCCACCGAGCTGTTAGCCCTCGTTCATAGTGACGTATGCGGGCCCATATCTAGCTAGGCTAGAGGTGGATATGAATACTTTGTAACCCTTACGGATGATGCATCACGTTATGGTTATATGTATCTTATGAAACACAAGTCGAAAACGTTTGAGAAATTCAAAGAGTTTCGACACGGAGTAGAAAAACAGACTGGCAAAAGTATTAAAACATTGCGGTCGGACCGTGGTGGAGAATACTTAAGCATTGAGTTTCAAGATTACTTAAAAGAATATGGTATTCTTGTTGGACAACTATGACCCATAGCTCCTGTAATTATTATTTCTGATATTTCATTAACTCTTACAAAAAAGAAGAAGATCATGAGCTATTAAGTCTAAGGCTGTAACCTAAAATTCCTTTGTCAAGTTTATTTTAGATTTACCAGATCAATCTTATTAATGGCCAGTTAACAAGTCGCATTAAGCTTAAGACTTAATCAGTAAACCTTTAAATTACCCAAACTATAATTTAACCCCTTATAAACCAGTGATATTAGATTTCATCACAACCATAGATAACTAACTTAGTTATGACACATAACTAGGGGTAGTAAAAAACTTAAATAAAATAAAAGACATAAAGTAAAATACTGAAAATTAAATGCTGAAAAGTAAATGCTGAAAGTAAATTACTGAAAAGTAAATGCTAAAAGTAAATTGCTGAAAGTAAATTACTGAAAAGTAAATGCTGAAAGTAAATTGCTGAAAAGTAAATAAAGTAAAAGTAAAATAAAAGAAAATGCTGAGGTAAAATGATCCACTTTTATTACTTCTATTTTAGATATCTCCCTTACTATAATATATTAACTTTGCATGATAATTACCAACCAGCCATATATGCGGTATCCAGATTAAGTCAAATTAATAATTAATTACCAACCGACCAATTAGGCGGTATCCAATTTAGTCAGGTTAAAACCAATTTAAATAATTACCAACCGACCAATATGGCGGTATCCTCGTTAAGTCAGCTTTTAACTAGTTTATATATTATAACTAAGGGAGATTAATCTAAATATTAGTAATAAAAGTTTTACCTTTTACCCCAGCAAAGGGGAGTTACCTCATCATTACTGAAAAGTAAAAACTGAAAATTAAAGAAAAGAAAAGTACTGTGCGTAAAAGTAAATTGCGGAAAGTAAAAACTGAAAAGTAAAGAAAAGAAAGTGTGAAAGCGGAAATTAATTACTGAAAGCTGTAAATAAACAAACAAGATACAATCTTCTTAGTATTCTTAAAGAATTCACTAGAAGAAAGTATGAATTTAAAAATGAAATGGCTTGGTATTTATAGGCAAAATTTTGCCTCCATCAAATCATCCACCAAATCCATTATTAATTGCTCCACTAAATGCTCCACTAATTGCTCCACCAAATCCATTATTAATTGCTCCACTAATTATTATCATGTTTGGTGGTGATTTGATAATTTTTATTATTAATTTATTAATTTATTTTTTTGCTTTGAAAATGATTGAAAATGACTTTAATAATTACACACAACACACTTTTGGATGGTTCATCAAAATCTCATTTGAAAATTAATTAATGTGTATCTAATCAAATTATGTATCAAACGATTCGAATTAACTCACTTAATCCGATGAAGTATTATGAATAATATGTATTATTCATAACGTGTTGCCCAAGTACTCAACGAATACACTTCATATTGTGGGACTCTCTAAGTTTAGGTTTATCCGTCACGAAATCCAATTTTGTGTCCATAATTCACTCACTCATGAATTATGACGACCACAGATAATCTCGCTAAACTATGCAAGTCGAGGTCATTGCATACGTATAATTCCTCTGTCACAGGCTATCCATATTATACTTGGGATATAGATAATAACGTCAAATCCTTTCGGTATAATATAGTCGACTTTCAATTTACGATCTCTAAATAACACTCGGAACTGATTTCCGAAGTTATACCACGGCCATGGATTTACTAGATCGTAAACACGTGTAGGATGCATATGCCCTGTACACAGGACTGACAGATTCTATCTTGATGCGCACAAGATATCATGAGCATCAGTCCACACCCAACGAACATGCGAAAGTCTGATCTAAATATATCGGTGACGTGACTGCCATCAAAGTGTGGAGGATAACTCATATATTCACAATGGTATCTCAAGTCGAATGACCATATATTAGGAAATCTTCAATGAGTCATTTAGTGTTTATCAGATAAACACCTACATGTCTATACGAGTCTCCCGAGAGTCATGGTTCATTGAGATAAACCATCGGACCAAGTCACGATATACGACATGTACTAGTCTCAGGGGATTTTACTAACCGACCCTTGTTAGTAAATCTTGACTATGAACTTTATTTAAGGATATACTACTTATAGTAACGCTTCCCAATGTCAATTACAAACTATGTTGTAACTGCGCACTACGTTGTAAATCCTAGGGTCTTTGTCTAATATACATGTATCACTAAATCAGATTTAGTTTCAATCTAATCATAATTAGATATCTAATCGCAATTAGATCGAATATGTGTATAAAAGACAATAGGTGCTACCAATAAATAAGTAATATTACGGAAAAAGAAATTGTCCGTATTTATGAATCGGACATAAATACGATCCGGATTGGCACTCTGAGCATCAACCCTAACACTGAGATATGATGAATTATGTTCGTAGGGGTGTCTTAACACCTATTGTCCTAAAACCAACTGGTTTGGGAGTCACTGACCCAAAGCTCGATACAAGGATTGAAGATGTATTTGTAAATAAACTTTCATTGCCAAAAGGTGTGAACTCTAATGTAAATTTAGGATAAAAATATTACTCTCTTTTCAACAAATATCTGTGAATATTGTGGGCACAATCAATTGATTAATACCTTGTTTTATGAGTGTATAGAAGAATGATAAAAAGTACAGGAGAATTTATTTATTTGATCATTTAGAAAGAAAGAAAACAATTGTTAACTTAGATAAGAATTTTTATTTTAGTTTTCACTTGAATTACTAGGGACTAGTAATAAGCTGGTTGGGGTGTGATGAACACTAAAAAGTGCATATTTATTACACGAAAAATCAACCATTTTACACTTGTAGTTTCACTAATCCCCTTAATTTAGCACATATGTGAAATATTATTTTAAGTTATGTTTTGTATATTTTTATTGTGTATTTTTGTTATTTGGTAGGTAAAATACTGCTCGGAAGCTCGACTGGAAAAACCAGGCTTGGAAAAGGGTAAAAATGGAATTTCAGGCCTTAGCGTCGCGACACACCCATGAGGACAACAACACTGCGGACACCGCTCAGCGCGTTGCGACACAACTAACTTCAGCGTCGCGATGCCGTCATTTTCCAACACGTGTCTCCCAACTGGCAGAAGCGTCGCGACGCGCACAGCCTTGGCGTTGCAACGCGCGGACCTTTCTCAGCCTATAAATTGAAGCCTCCGGCAAAATAAATTTTCATACTTTCTTTCTGATTTCTCTATAGACTTTGGGAGAGAGTGTCTTGTGTGTTTATTTAAGCTTTCTGTAATATCTTTTTCTTTCAGTAATAAAATTACGAGTGTTTTTAATTACAAAATGAGTAGCTAATTTCTTTTTGCTGGGGTAAATGGTGAAGCTTTTATAATGAAAACTTAGATCAATCTCGCTTATATTATAATAAATAAATTGTAATCTAATGATTAAAACTTGATTTAAATTTGGATTAGTTATTGATAAATCTTGCTACCGCCTATATGGCCGGTTTTATATGGCTACCGCCAGTATGGCTGGTTGTACATGTTTTGGCATAACTAAGTACCTAACTGGACTTGTTATCGACAGAAATGAACACCACCTATATGATTGATTTTATATATTTTGGCATAATTAATTCCTGAGATAAATTAATTGGGTAACAAGGACGATTTATATATTATAATAAAGCGAGATTTCTAGATTTGAAATATTAGAAGTGGATCCCCTAACTTCATCATTTAATTTTATTATTGCTTTTTAACCTAAAAGTTTCCAACTACTACAACAAATCAAACCTTTTTTCCTTTTGCTCTACTTATCATTCTATTTTACTAAATCTATTCCCCGTTAATCGACTCCGGACTTACCGGGTTATTTAATTATTTCGACACTCTTATATCTGAGAGTAAAGAACCACTTTTTGAATGTGTCATACAGCAACTGCTATGAACGTGTATTGCATTCTTCAACTGTCTGACCATGTTTGTACAACTGCTCATTGGTTCAGGTGTTGCTGCTTCGATTGGTTGGGGCGATTTGACCAATTGACCGATTGAACGATTTGGTTGCTAAACTGATTAGGTGATTTAATTTATTGGCCGATTGTGCGATTTTGTTGCTAGGTCGATTGGGAGGGTATTACCATTTTTTGGTTGTCAGTAGGATCAAATAGTCGTGCAGTTGAAGAGGTGGTATATCATGTGTCGGGTGTATATGTCATCTCTCTCACAGCGGCCCACCTGCTGTGAGAGAGATGACATATACACTAGGCACATAATATAATTTTCGGCAGTTGAGAGGGACTCCCACAGTCTGACAATAGAAAGACTCGGGGCCCTTCTCATGGAGATATATGGCTTTCACCCAAGGGAAAAAAAGGCATGTATCGGAAATTATTTAAATTCAACTTTGCTTTTTTTCCCCCTAGATTATTAAGTTATTTATTCGTTCTGGTTAGGACTGTTTTTAATTTTTTCAAAGGGTTGGACTTTAAATATATTTTTAGGTCACTATTTTCATGAATAGTGAATATTTCACTGTTCAAGTGACTAATAATTTTTTTTAAGAGTTCGACATGTTCAAATATATTTTTAGATATGTAAAATGACAATTTAAATGTATCTGATATTATATCTATAATTGAGTATTTATAATTGCCATTATAACTGAGAAATATGACTAAGTATTGTTTATGTGACTCGCATTATGACTAAGAAAATGTGATTGAATATTTGTAACTGAAAAATGAGATTGACATTGTAACCGAATTACATGTGTGAATGTGATTGTGACTATATCTTTGTAACCATGACTATTGTGATATAATAATTTTGGAGTTAATTTTGATCTTGTATAAATCCTAATTTGAGAGAGGTTCATTGATTAAAGTTGTAGGTGTGAATATTAATTAAATATAGCAGTAGCACTTCACAGATTGTGATTTGTAGTCCGGATAAAATAGAAATGAATGTTTTAAAATGACCGATCAACAACTTATAAATGTAAGTGTCATTTTTTACACATTTTATGGTCAAAACATATCAACCATGATCAATAATATATAATTTTTTTATTGAAAGATTTTATATTTGGGAAATATTTAGTTTTTAATTTTAAAATTGGAAAAAAACCACCAAATTTGGTCCTGAATCTTATATGTTATTTTCAATTTTTTTAGTGACAAACTTGTTATTATCCATTTTATTATGCATATTTATGTCATTTTACATATTGGTGAACTAAATTAGAATAATATTTTGTGTTTGGATTGAATTGAAATACCCCATATAATTTTGGGTTTTTTTTAGGAGATCCCCAATTATAAATAATATTTGTTTGATATAAGAAAACTATAAATAATTTTTATTTGATAAAAAAAAGTATAAATGATAATTATTTGATAAAATATAATTACCTCACTCTTTTATTTTATTTTTTTTATTTCTTTTTCTCTCCGTATTGATTCATGCCACCCAAATAACATAGCTTTTTTTTTTGGAAATCGTTGGAAATCAACCGTTAAACCATCTTCCAGATTTAAGCGGAGTAGGTAAAATTTTCGGTTGTCCAATGCTCTTACAAGAAACGCACTCCCTGGATTCGAACGCTAGACCTTAAGATGAAGTCCTGAACCCTACCCCACTAAGCCACGTCCTTTGAGGACAACATAATCTAATTATATATATCTAGGTTCTGAAAAAACTACCGCCCGGGTATATATAGATTTGAATTATGATACATTAATTCAACCTAATTATATGATCTGCTGGATTCAAGTTTAGTAAGGACCAAATCAAATGTCTGCAAGTAAACGTTATTGGGGATTGGTCATGATAATGTTCATTTGTATGAATATAACTACAGTACACATTACAAATGTGTTATAAAATGATATAGATATAGATGATAATCATGTTCTTCAAGCTGGCCATTGCCACCCTAACAAAAGTGCCATGACCAGCCACTGATTAAAAAGCTCAGGCTGCCCTTAAACATTTGAAAAGCAAGTAATTAGTAATTATTGTTCATAATTTAAGTCAACTTCCCATCTTATTTGGATATGACTCATTTAATAATTTTGTCAAACGATTAAAATGATTACAGGATAAATAAACAGATGGTAAACGAGGAATTGTATTGTAAATGGGTAATGTTCATCTCATTTATCTTTTGAATAGGGAGAGGGTGCCAACTAATTCTAATAGAGAATTGTTGACCTAAATTCTCTATCTCTTTATATTGAACATCCAATACAAGCTAAAAATGAAGTGTCAAGACAAAAACAAGCAACATTTGTATTGTATATTACATAGATTTGTAATTATGAATTGGGTTTTACAAAGTGTCTCTCACGAAGCGTACAACGAATGCAAAAGGATTGACTTCAGTTTGATCAAATATGATCATAAAGAAAGGAACAAAGACATAAAACATGAAGGGCAAAAGGCAACCAATCACACAAACCGCAATGGCAAGGGCCAAATTGTTAGACAACACTACATACAAACCCGTCACAAATGCCAGTGTCATTGATATGAGCGCTATCCAAGTGAAGCCAATGGCCAGAGGAAGTGTGTCCATGAATGATTCGCTCTTGCTTCTCCAAAATGACCAAAATACAGTAACAGCTGCGGTCATTGCTGAAGTCATGGCTATGGCGTCTGTGATGACAAATGCCTGGAAACTTGCCCTTTTAAGCAGAGTTGCCGAACCCTCGTCAGTACCACCGTTTTTGAAACCCCCTGGAATTGTGAAAGCTGCTGTGAATGTGAATGTGGCTATCAGTGTTGCCATCACTGAGAGTGTTTGAGCCATTTCTTTGCCTTTTGAACCTTCTTCTTTGGAAAACCGCATATTCTGACGGATATCTTCTGGATACAGAGCTCGTTTTGCATAGGCCGCCCTCAGAGCTTTTAAGGTTAAGTGCTGCAGAGCAGAGCATGTCATGTTACTTAGTAGCTTAAATGAACAACAAGCGATTTATTCGCCCAAAGATTCAACAATTTGGCTTAAGATTCAACTCTCCAGCAATAGTAAACGAATGTTGATGACACAATAACATGTACAAATGTTGAATTCCATCAAATGAGCATCTAAAAACATAGACTATGGTTTTAAAAGTCTTTGTTTGGTTGGTAAATCATACAAATCTAACATAAATAAATGATTAAATGCAAGCCTCTTGGTTTGTGTTAGGCTAAGAACCTCAATAATTGTAGCAATTAATTGTACCTTTTGGATATCTCTTCCCTCAGCTTGAGAAGACTCAACAATTGCTAGAGCAGTATTTGTATTCTCGAAGTGGTTTTTTGCCCTGATGTTTACACCTTTGTGTCTGCAGAGAGTGTAAACCACATCGCTGTGGAAGTTCTTTGCAGCCAGATGCAAAGGAGTATTCCCATCCTCATCAGCCAAGTTGATCAAATCATCCATCTCAGGCGACTTCAGAATAAATAAGACGATATTCATATTTCCATTTTCAGCTGCAAGATGGAGGATACTGCGATCTTTTTTGTTGAGGATCTCAATGGCATCAGGGTAACCATTGATAAGCTCTTTCAAAACATTTAGCTTGCCATTCTCAGCGGCCAAGTGAAGAGGTGTCTCAACATAGCGGTCACGTTTATAAGCAAGTTCGTTGTTTTCTTCTAACAAGCGCTTTGCCATTCTTACATTACCTGAGGCTGCAGCATAATGAAGAGGATTCCTCCAGTGCCAGTCTAGCAAATTGACGAGTCCTTTGTTTGTTTCAACTATCTTCACCATGATCTCTAAATTGCAAGAAATAACATTCAGATAAATCTCCAATTATATTGAAACATTTTATTTAAAGAAATGAGCTCTCACCATAATTTTGCCTCATGACAGCACTATGAAGAAGTGTCAGCTCTTCCGGCAATCTGTAGTTAAGAGACTCTGGACTTTGATCAATGATGAAGCAAGCAATATCAGTTAAACTTGCATCAATGGCGATTGAGAGTGGGGTCTGCTCAGCATTATTAACATAGCTAATAGGGATACTATCTTTTTTCACCAGCATCCGAACAACATTCTCGTGTTTGTTTCTTACAGCATTATGCAGAGGTGTGTTACCTTCATCATCCGTTATCCTTAAAAGGCTTTCTGGTTCCGTTTCATTTACAATTGCAGGCACATATTTCAAGATTGTACCGACAATAGCAGGGTCACCAGCCCTGGCAGCAATATGCAGTGGAGCCTCACCCTTCCAGTTTCTCTTACGGAGAAGTGAATTCTGATGCCTCAGAATCTCCTGTATCACTCTGTGGTTTCGAAATCTGATAGCCATATGAAGGACTGTGTTGCCTCTGGGACTCTGCGCGCTGAAAATATTTTTATTTCCGCCGGCGAGTTGCCTGATTTGATGTTCATCCCCGCGTCTCAAGACATTGAGTAACTCTTGATCCATCGTTGTCGGTATTTCTTGATCCATGATGATTTCAGTCTTTATAGTTTGTACAAAATTCAGCTATCACGAAACCACCTGAAATATATAGACCATTCAGCCCCTGTTATTAGAACAATGATTCAAAGTTCAAAAAGCATAACTTAGAAAAAAGCATGAAATGGTGTTAAGACCTTCAAATATTCAACCATATAAAAAACAGGAAATTAAAAAAGAAAAGTAAAATTGTAAACATACCCTTTGAAAGTCTAAAGAAGCTCAGTTCTGAATATCTATGGAGTTAGCAATGGAGGTGGAGGAAAGGATATTAAACTGAGTGTGAGGAAAGAGAGATGAGAGCAAGTGGGGTTTGTGTACCCAAATAAATAACAAATAAAAGACTTGACTTCCATTGGCAGCGTTCACCCACTTGCCCTGGGCAATTACCCAGTAGTTGTCTGTGCCTCCACCTCAAATTTAAAAGTATTTTATTATTTTCATTTAACATATTATACACCCCTGTGTTTCGGCTATTAGCCCCTTCAATTTTGCAGATTACCAGAAGCAGAAGCAGAAGCAGTTTTAATTGCGGGGCCAGTTTTTAGTGATTATCAAATCCATATTCTATTTTAATTTACCTTCTATTTTAATTCACCTAATCCGCTTAAATATTTACCAAATTTTATCGCGGATTTTTACGGATTTACGGGTGATTTTGATCAATTAACCGGTCAAATTTCTAATTTTTCAAAAATCACCCTTATATTTTAATGATTTTGTGTTAAAAAAAAAAAGGAATCCATTAAAACCATAAAAATAAATGAGAATATATTTTTATTCGGGATAATAAATGAATTTTTATTTTAGCTGAGACCCTCTTGAGCCACAACAAAAACACTGGAATCTCAACAAGGTCCAGTCAATTGGCAATGCGTGTAGAGAGATAAGTGTATCAGGTGAAGTCGTGTTGGCCGGAAAAAGAGAGGGGAACAAGGCATAGAATTTTCGGAAAAGAAGATGTAGTATTTTTATTTATCTCCAAGAGAAGAAATTGCCTGAATACCGTGTCTTAAACGAGTGAATCTTTTCAGAAAGTTGGTGCTGTGTTCTTTCTTTTTTCCTTTCACCTTCATTTTGGCTTCAAAGAATCTCTCATTTTTCTTCCTGCGTTCAAAACAAGCAACAAAAACAACCCACCTCCCTCTTTATCTCCGTCAACCTGGTGACTGGAATTGCAGCCACTTTGTTCTTCCACCTCCACAGAAGCAGGCAACCACCACCAAGCTGATTCAGTTGGAAACTGAATTTGCAAACCTTGACTCGTATGCAAAACACTGGCAGAAAACTCATCAGCTTGAACTTGTTAAAACAGTCGGTCCTACTGAAACAATCCATGATGCAGAAGGATACATTATGAAAAATATTACTGAAGTTGTAAGGTGGCCAGTCGTTAAAAGACTGAAAAATATACCCATATGTTATACAAGGCCGGCCATGACATGCATGCAACATTGAACATAGAGGCAAACTAATAGTAAATCTATATTTTTCAAGGCAATATTTGCCGGTATCCATAAAACAAGTTAGCTACGAAATGAAAATGCTATAACCGGTGCTTCAACGAGTAGATTTTGACTTTTCAACGAGGATAATCCGACCGTTCCATTCAGTTTCATCCAGGGCCCTGATTGCCGCATCTGCATCTTTATCACTTTCCAAAGAAAGAAATCCGAATCCACGAGAATCCCCGGATCTTAAACAAAGAAAACAAATATAGGACTTAAATCAACAGATGAATGAGACAGGAACAGAGTAGATGCTAACTAGATCAGGTGTTAGCAATAACAAAAGGCATTACATAATGAACTGATGGGTATAACGCTCAGGTAAAAGGGCACAAAATAATGTAGTCATGTAATAACTTCATGCAGCTTGCACTTGCAGATTTTATAATGAAAAAGACGAAAGGAAAGAAAAAGAGCTTTAGCGTGCAAATGTAAGTTTTTAGCTATGTCATACCACATTGCTTTCATCTGAAATAAGAAATTAACAAGTTACCAGCCACACTAGTGATGTGTTAAAATACTAAATTATTATACAAGTGAGCTCCAAAATATGAAAACCTCCAGAAATGCCTTATCAGCAGACTAAATATATAGTATTTGCAATATGAAAGGTACAATGTAGATGTAGTACCTGTCATCACGAACAATGCGAACATCTCGCACACGGCCAAACCTAGAAAACTTCCTTTCCAAATCTCTCTCAGTAGTTAAAAAATTAAATCCTGCAACAAATAAATTATTCCCTGGTTTGCCTAATCCAGTTCTCCTATTTGGTGGAGGTGACCAAGGTTTCCGCCTGGGAGAGGAATGATGAGAGTGATATCCAGGAGATCTCCGCCTGTAAGAGGCCAAAAATGAAATTATAATGATATTCAGAAGCAAAAGAAGATTACTGCAAAACACCCTCACATACACAGAAGGTGGGAAGAAGAGGACAGGAATGGTAGGAGACAATCAGAATTTCACCAGAAAGTCAGATATGAGAGGGGTCATGTTCCACCTCTCTGTTACATAACAGAGAATATAACTACCTTGGGGATCTGTAACGGTCTCTTGTATATGCGGATCTTGAATGAGATCTATCAAGATAATCTCTCCCATACCTAGAAACGGGATCCCTTCGCCGGATAGGTGACCTTGATATTGGTCTGTGGCTCCTCCCATGCCTTTTTGGTGAATAGTGGGGTTCTGGCGATGCAGACAAGCGCTTCAGAGAAGAACCATCTTTACGGCGGGACCCTTGCTGAGACCTCTTCGGAGATAATTTTGTTCGTGTAGCTGAGGGAGATAAATGATCATTGGGTGGAATTCTTTTAGCCAGATCAGATCTTTTTGTTGAAGAAGAATGCTTCTCTCTACGTGGTGAAGGGGAATGCAATCGTTCTTGAACACATTCTTGTAAAGACAGTGGCCTGTGGCCATCCGGAGACAGGTGTACCTGCGGAGACCCCTGAGGTGAAACAAACATTAGTTTCACTGCCCCTGGTGATTCTGATTTTCTGTGGCTACTACCAACAGAGTGTGGAGTAGAATGTTGCATATCTAGTTTTCTTCTCTCTGCTGGGGAGTTTCGGGAAGAGTTGCACTTTTCATTCTTCTGCTCAACTGCACCATCAACAGAGTGTCGCCCTGAATAAGAAGAGAACTTTCCCTCTTGGTCTTCAATACCTTCACCTTCTACTATCTCATAGTTGGAAGATTTATTAAACTCATATCGTGACTTCTGTAAAAGAGTATCCCTAACTTTTTTGTCTTGAGGACTATTGTTTGGCCGATCTATGTAGGAAATGCCTTCAGTTTCCTCTATTTGGTTGTTGTCTGCAGTCAGAGGAAGCTCCTGTAAATTAGCAGAATCTTCAGTTCCCCTTTCACGGTGGAAAGTTTGAGCCTTAAATTCAGAGGATTTATGAAAATAACTGCCACGCAACGCATCCATCTCACCTTGATTTGGAGATTGTGTCCTCTCCTGATCATAGTCATCGAATGGAGATTGTGTCCTCTCCTGATCATAGGCAATTTTTGTTCTCCTAGTATCATCCTGATCAAGTTCAGTTGCCACAGAATGGGATTTACAATAACTCGGTACTGGATTCTGATATCTGAAATCGGAATGAACTGGGGAGGACCCCTGTTGAGCCTGCATGTTCAGATCTATTTGAACATAACCTTCAGGCCGTTCTTCTCCACCAACAGCAAAGTTGAGGTCTAACTGTCCAGAATCATCTATTTTTTGAAGATCACTCATTTCTCCTGCCCTTCTTGGAAGAATCCAAATCCGCCACAAGGGCTAATTTCAAACCATAAAGTGGAAAAGACATGGTATTAAATATGGCACATAATCCACAGAGACAAAAAAAGAGGAAAAAAAAAGTGAACATTCACTGCAATCTAAAGACATGAGAAATAGGTGAGCCTTCTCTCTAAGATCAACCCCAATCACATCTTCAAATTTGGTGCAAAAATTGCACCAAATCTTACATCCACTCCAACCCATACTTCAAATTCAACTCTATCCCCAGAATTTTGAAGCTTTTCAGTGTAATTGAAAAAAAAATAAAAAATAAAAAGCAATAGCATAGTGCCACACCAAACTCGAGAACTTTTTCTTTAGAGAAAGAAAGAATCATCTATTTATTTGTAAATACTAGGCCCAAATCTTGCTGTATATTTAACTTTTAGATCATATTCGCAATGCTTTTGTGGTTAAAAATAAATTGACATCTTGTGCAGACAAGGATCATTCCTTGTCAAATGGTAACTAGTTTTGCTTTCGATAGCACTCGCATTGCATATAACATAACCAATTCCCAAAGGTCATCAACCCTAAACCTATGCAAAACAAGTCTCTAAAACCTCTATTTGAGGTGAGCAAGGCGGGGTGCGGTGCCAGATGCTCAAAACGAAGAGAGCACCAACTAATTGTGAAATTGGCTTTAGAACAAAATGCCATCTAATGTTACATACCTTTTTCATGCATAAAAATCAAAACTTGCAGTATCAAACTATTCAAAAGAATTAAAAAAAAAATGGTACCCACAAAATTTCCCAGCAAAAGAAATAACACCCAAAAAAATACAACATTTTTCATGCATGAGAAGCTCAATAAGAAATATATTTCATCAAACACAACATCCAAACTGTAGAAGTAGGCTAATTAACACTGCAAATAATATGCAAAAGATTAAATAATAATAAATAGAAGGAATAAGGATATCAAAATACCTCTTTTTTGTCGGGAAAGGTTTGTCTTTTGCTAGAAAATTACAGATGAATAGCGTCTATGGCAGATTTTAAAAGTATTTTGTGAAATGAAAAATTGAAGTTTCAGTAAACGTTTTATTGCATCTAAAGGTATCGCTTTATGTGGGTTGCAAAGTGATTTCACGTCCGTTTGGGATTTCATTTTTGGGCCGGGTACGGGCCCAAAATCTAAATAGTATGGGCCTAATATGGTATTTTAAACAACTTATATTATCGATATTAAATAAGAGGGGGCCTATCTGAACCTATAAAATTTATTTTTTTATGATTATTTTCTATTAAAAATATTATTACGAAAATATTGTTAAATGAAATAACCAATAGGATTAATATAGTCTTAAAAATTAATTAAACTTACTTTTCATATTGACATTTTCATAAACACCATATTTTTTATTTTTTAAAATTTAATAATCAAATATTCCCACCTTATTTTAAACAATGCAACATTAGAAATAGAAATTTAATTAGGATATATAGTTTTGATTTTATGTTAATTGACTTATTAGCTATCATTTGTAAGGAATTTTATAAATATAAAGGTGTGTATATATATATATATATGTATATATATAATCCTTAATGAGAAATGACATAACCCTTAGAGTTGAAAAATTTTCTTGAAGGGTCATGACTCCTAAAGAAATATATATTTTGATATAGGGGTACCTTTACAAAGACAACCATTCATATTTATAAATAAGTCATTTGGGTTCTTTTGAATGATTATTCATTCTAAGATTAATTCATTATTGAGTTTATAAATTCATTTTTATTAGAGAGTTTAAGTTTCCCAAGTGAGAGAGTTTCCATTGTATTTCCTAATAAGTTCTTGAAAAAATGAGTGTCTCTTTTACAAGAAGCAACAAAATATCTTGAGAAAACGTTAGCCACAAGAGATTCGTAATGCACCGAGGTAGGACTAATAAATTATTAAGGACAAAGATTTTCTCGACTTGGTTTAAGTTCATCATCTTATACATAATACTTTTACAGGTTTTTCTAAATCTTTATGTTTGTGTTCAATTCATGATTTGTATGTTTTCTATTTAATAATTTGATTGAATAATGTATGTTAAAAGTGGTAAATAACACATCTCGCCCAATAATCTTAAGAACTTATTAATTTATATGTGTTGTTGATTCTAATTTATGCATGTATTTTTCATTATTTTATCTTAAAATGCATTCTACGCATGAAATTTTTGAAATGGCGTTCGAATGCCCGATGAAGGTATAAAAAACACACAGTGTTTCACATTTTTATTCAAAGTCACGGTGACGAACATCACACGAACGTAAGCTCTCCAGAGAGGTTCGTTCGAACGCGTTATCAAATACTACATGAACATGGACTCTCTGGAAAGAATCGTTCGAACGATTAGATGAACTTGACACTAACGCAAGTCGTACCTGAAACTTTTCCAGATTTGAATTAATTTTGGAATAGTAACATACATCAATTCACAGACTTAGATTAATCAATTAATTCATAGATTTTGATAAATTATATATTAACTTGTTAATTATCATATGATATACTTTAGTTATAGTATTTGGTAAGATAGACATTAGTTAGTTATATGTATAGTGTAATATTAACTTAGTAAAAATCATATACTAAAATATGTGTAAATCATATGAAAAATATATCGCATGGTAGGTTGGAGTGATATGAATATTGTGCAAATAAGTGGCAGCAAAAATTACTTTATCACTTTTATCGATGATAACACAAGATTCTTTTATTTTTATTTGCTGAGGAGCAAAAAAGAAACTATTAAGAGCTTTAAACACTATAAGAACGAAGTTGAAAATCAATTTGGCAAGAAAATTAAAAGAATTAAGAGTGATAGGGAAGGTGTGTAAGTATTCCGCAACTTTCTTGATTAATTCACACAATAATCACGCTTAAAGATCCCGTGGCATGTCTAGGACACTTACAATGGTATCAGATCGAGATCTAAGCTTGATTTAAAATCTAGGGTTTATGGACTTTAATTTGGGTTTTTTAGCTTGGAGCTTGATTTGCCTAAATTGATGATTGAGTTATATTTATATGATGTTCAATTGGATTTGTGCATTTTTGATTTTGTGAAAAATTGATAGGATTAATTTTCCCCAAAATATACCCTTGACCGAAAATTACCCTAGATAGTTCATGGTGGAATTTTGGAAATTTGACAATTGGATGTGTTAAATAGCATGATAGAAATATTGAATGTTGGTTTAATTGGATTGAAATCAAATTGAATGATTTTTGTTGCTATTGCCGTGAACTTTGAAGCATGTTGTAGAATTGATTTTGCTTCAATTTGTGTTGGACATGAATTGGAAATGATGAACATGATTAAATTGGATTAATTAATGTTTTAGAAGCATTAGATTAATTAATTAATTATGTTAATTGCACTTTAATTATATTAATATGTAATTTGGAATGATATTAATTTAATTTGTTGTAATTGGGCTAATGGGCTTGGTTGGGCCAAATTTTAATCTTGGATTATATTTGGGCCTAAACCATTTCCATAAAGTCCAAAATATGACTATTGTGCCTTTAATAATTTAATTGGGCCTAATGGGCCAAAATTGATTCTATGGCATAGGGTGATTCCTATTGGGGATAGGCATTATTGGTTAGATCCATTTTGGCCAAAAGCCCAAGCCTAAAGAATTAATTAAAAGCCCATTGGACTTTAATTGAATAGTATTGGATACTAATTGGGCCTTTGAGGCCCATTAAGAGTGGATTTGGAATCCAAGTCCTTAAGGCACATAAAAATGTGTAATTATTTAATTTGGAATTAAATATGAATTAGTATTGGATACAATTTAAATTGGATTTAAAATTGTAGTTCGATATAATTCAAGAATACGTACTTTGAGTATTTATTCTTAAACGAGATTGACTCGCGCAAATTAAATCATTGTTTGAACATTGGATGGTCATTAATTTAAAGATTAATTAATTGGATTAGATTGATTGATAACATGTTTTGTGTGAATACTTGGATGTATTGTATGAATAATGTATATTGGATGGATATTAGATGGGTGAAGGCAATTTTAGAAATTGTTGTAATAAATTTAGAATTTATTAAATTGGACCTGAGTGTCCAGCCTATTACCTCTTTTCTCATTGTATTTCTATTCTCACCAATTCCCCTCAATGTAAATGAAGTTTCTTTAGAAGTATTATGTAATTGGGTAGAAGTAAGAATATTGCTAGCGGGAGAGACGAAATGGAGAGATTTGTTCTAGGAATAATTTGTTGTATATCCATCTGTATATCATTATTAATTTTATCGCGCCTTATTATGTTTTTAGAATGCATGTTTAAGGGTGTATGATGAGACCTAATCAAATATAATAAATTGGTTGCCAAATCGCGACAAAAACCCTCATTTTATATTAAGCGTTTTTCCTTCCATTGAGTGATTCTCTCTCAAGATCCAAGATTGGCATTGGTTTGTTGGCCAAAGTCAAGACCTTTGTCCATCACGGATGAGTTTGAATCATGAAGGCTTTGTTCCATATCATACGCCTTGGGCAAGTTGTGATTTGTTGGCCAAAGTCAATGTCACTTCTTGTTCATCGGCCTCGATTACGAAGCTTTCCCACTGTCAATGGGTCACGCTTAACTGGTTTCATTAAGCTTGTTGAGCCAAAGCCAAGGCTTAGTTGATTCAGAGGAAAAAAGTTAGGCAATATATTTGATATATTGACATATATTGGATATATGTTTCGGACTTGGAGGTCCACCTACTGGATCTAGGAATTGGATGAGATCCAATTGATCTTAGAGATCTACCTAGTTAAGTTCCATACAACTTTTTGGCCAAAATCAAGGTTGTGTGTTATTTAACGGGATTTTAACCCACTAGGAAACTAGGAGTACTCCACATAGGGTTAGAGGCTCGCCGAAAAATAGTGGGAGGCAAGTATTAAATTTATAATTTCGTTTAAATACTTGCCAATACGCGCTCATTTCATTTTTCGTCATTAATTATTTATAAATATATTAGTTGGACTAATATTCAATTGTTGTTTTAATTGAACAGTTAGACTGTATTCAAACTACTTCATTTGTAGTTGGTTATATAATTGGATTATAGTAATCAATACATTTGAATGTAATCAATCAATTATAGTTGATTACATAGTTAGACTATAGTAATCATTATATTTAATTGTACCCGAAATCGTTGATTGGATAGTTGGACTATAACAATCAAGATGGCTGAAAGATTAGCGTTTAGAACATAATCCTGGGTGAGAATGTATTTAAACGGCTTTAATTTTCAGATTGGGAACAGAACTTCAGGATAGTCCTGGAAGGTGAGGAGTTATTCTATTTGATAGAGAAACCTCTCGAACATGAGCCCAGAGTTGAGCGAATAGTAGAGCATAAGCTTAGGAAGACTCATTGTGATGATAAATTTAGTGCTCAATCCGTTATGCACAGTCAGAGCTTCTTAAAAGGACATATCCCAAGTTGTCTGCCTAAACTATGGCAAATGGGGTCACTAGAAGTGTGACTGCCGTATGGACAAGACAGGCATGAAGGAAGTGAATGCGGGACAAGGTTCCAGCTTCAAGAATGTTTGTTATAGACATGTTCACTACTGGTTTTAAAATTGGATTTTGATACTAGATGTGGTACATGAATATATGTACTGATGTGCGAGATCTGCTGATAAGTAAGAGATTGGCTTCAAATGAGATCAACCTGCGAGTTGGAAACGGGACGCGAGTCACCGTTTTACCCGTAGAAACCTAAGTTTTATAACTACCATTGGGGCATGTACTTAAATTAGGAAACTGTTATAATGTAACTAGTTTGACTAGAAACATTATCTCTGTATCTAGTTTAACCCGTTGCGGGTATACCTTTATATTCTAGAACACTAAGTGTTTTGTTTATAAAGATGATATTGAGATAAACACATTAGATGTGAATAACAGTATTTATATTTAGAATATAAATAAATCTCAAACGTATAATATGACAAACAAAAACTCAAACTGAATAAATTTGTTGAGACTTAAAAGAGGCATTGTTGTCTGGGACACATTAACAAGACTCGTATATCCACACTTTCGAATATTGGATACTAGGACAGATTTGATTCTAATTCAAATGATGTCTACGAATCTAGTTTATTAGGCAAAGTGCCTAAAACACCTTTTACTTGGTAAAAGTGCAAGTGCCACCGATCTGTTAGCCCTCGTTCATAGTGATATAAATGGGCCCATGTCTAGCTAGGCTAGAGGTGGATATGAATACTTCATAACCTTTACGGATGTGGCATCACGTTATGGGTATGTGTACCTTATGAAACACAAGTCAGAAACTTTTGAGTAATTCAAAGAGTTTCGACACGAAGTATAAAAACAACCGGTAAAGTATTAAAAACATTACCGTTGGACCATATTGTAAAATACTTAAACATATGAGTTTCAAGATTACTTGAAAGAGTATAGTATTCTTTCACAGTGGACTCATCCCGGGACACCTCAATTTGACGGCGTGTCCGAACAAAGAAACCAAACTTTGTTGGACATAGTAAGGTTAATGATGAGTCGCTCTGAGCTACCAATTTCCTTTTGAGAATACACATTGAACAGTGCAATACTTATTTTGAATAAGGTTCCATGAAAATCTGTTAGACAGACTTCATACTAGATATGAACAGGAAATGAACCGGGTTTCTTATTCCTGAAGATTTGGGAATGCTAGGCATACTCTAAATGTTTGGATGGTACCAAACTAGAACCCAAATCAGATAAGTGCCTATTTGTAGGTTGTCATAGGGAAACCAAAGTATAATACTTATACAACTCACAAGAGAACAATGTAATTGTTGCTCTCCATGCGGTTTTCCTAAGAGGAATTCCTATATGCAGTAGTTAGTGGGAGGAAAGTAAAACTCGATGAAGATCGGAGTAATACTGTTTCAGGCACCGACTCTTTTACGAAACACAAACAGTTCATCAGGGATGAAACTGTACCACAATCTTCGAATACACAAGAACTGCGTAGGTCGGAGAGAGTCAGAAAACAACCTGGGAGGTATGGGTATCTGATCTCACCTCATGTAGATATCAATCTTATTGAGGAAGACGAACCGACTACGTATGAGGAAGTGATAAAAGGTATCGACTCCTTTTATGGCAAAGTGTCATGAAGTCCGAAATGGATTCCATGTATACCAACCAAGTTTGGACACTAGTTGTTGTACCAGAAGGCATTGTGCCTATTGGTACTAAATAGGTCTTCAAGGAAGACAGACATGGATGGCAACATAGAAATGTACACAGCCAGACTTGTACAGAAAGGGTATCGTCGATGACATAGTATCGACTACGACGAAACTTTTTCACCTGTTGCCATGATTAAATCCATTCGGATAATGCTTGCTAATGCTGCATATTTCATTTATGAAATATGGCACACATATGCCAAAACCGCTTTCCTTAACGGAAACCTTTTAGAGGATGCTTGTATGCAACATCCTGACGGTTTTGTCGTGCCATACATGCAAAAAGGTTTGCAAGATAAATCGATCCATTTATGGATTGAAGCAAGCATTGTGTTCTTGGAACCAACATTTTGATGTAATCAAAATGGTATATGATTTAATTCAAAACAAAGATAATTCTTGTGTATATAAGAAGGTTAGTGAGAGCGCACTGACAATGAATGTCCTATAAGTTGGTGATGTATTACTTCTTAGCAATAACATTCCCATAATATAATCGGTGAAAGCTTGACTTTCATTAAAATTCTCCATGGAATACCTGGGAGAAGCAGGCTTTATTCTAGGAATAAAGATCTACTGGGATAGATATAGAAAGATGCTGACACTCTCTCAGTGTTCGTACATTTTGATATATACGTGACCTGATGTCTCATATGCTTTGAGCATATGTAGACACAATTAGGCCAATCCAAATGATGGTCACTGGATTGAAGTTAAAAACATCATTGAGTATCTTGGATTAACCAAGGATGCTTTCTGAGAATATGGGGAAAATAGAACTTGAGGTAACTAGGTTCACCGCTACAAGTTTCCAAACCGATAAAAATGACTGTAAGTTGCAATAAGGGTACATATATAGTTTGAATAATGAAATAGTAAGCTGAAAATCTTCCAAGCAAGATCCTGTTGCAGAATAAACAACAAGAGCGGAACATTGCTGCAGCTGAGGCAGCAAAAGAAGCATTTTGGATCTATATAATCTTAATTGGATTAGGAGTAGTTCTGTTAGCAGCGAAGCTAGGCTACAGCAAAGGCTAAGGAACCGCGATCTCATCAATGATCCAAGTATATACTTCAACTATTTCATCTGATTCGTTCGATCATACATCGTGGCGATGTGATGATCGAATAAATCACATAAGATGATAATCTTGCAAATCCGCTGACAAAAGCTGTTTCTCAGTAGAGGTTTGAGCGACCCGTACATAGTTCAGGTGTTAGAAACTTGAGTGATTGACTATAGGCCAAGTGGGAGATTGTTGGATAATTATGACCCATAGCATCACTATTTGTACAAAACATGGTGTTGTTGTACAAATTAACTATGTGACAAAGGAAATTGCTCTTTTATCATTTGTAATTGGATTACTAGGATAAATAAATGATAAAAGTCCATATGATTAATACCGGATTAATAAGATATGAGACAATATTAATCCACGTAATGTTTCATCATTAAATATCCTTAGCCGTAGTATTATCGAGACTGGACATCGATAATGCGGAATATGCTAGTATTACACTTGTGCGTGTTATGGAAGCGTAACGACATAGTTCTCATATATTTGGGCATTGGATACTCATGCAAGTGTAATAGGAGGTTCTGTTTACCGATGGTACGGAAACAGCTTCGCTCTGGATAGACCCATCGGAATCCCATTGGTAGTATAACTATGTGTCTATGGGAATTTGAATCAGGGTAGGTGTATTTGGTCTTAACCTGAGACTTGCATCGCTAATACTTGCGACAATCAGTACGCTTTGGTTTTGGTCGTCCGGGACTTTAACAGGTTCTGTGTACGTCTCTTCTGGGTTTACTGAGAATCGTAGTGTGTTGGGTGTGATGTCAAGAAGGAAGTATCACTTCAGTCATATGGAGATGATGATCACGTAGGGATACAAAACTGGTACTCTAAGTGCTATAGCCATCGGGGAAGTATGACTAGGTCATGACTTTCCGATCATAAAGAGACTAATTTCTAGTGATCCGATTTATGCTTCGTAAGGAGCAGACACAACTCCAGCCCCAGGCCTAGCATGTGACATCCGATACTGGATCGTAATACGTAATACTACGTATACTACGCCTGACAAAGATCATGTATTCCGTAGCAGAATATTTCTGGAGAATTGGGTAGGCATGATGCTTTGCTAGAAGCCAACCATGTCTTGTAAATCGGTAAGAATGTGGTACCAGGTACGCACATGTTCGGATAGTCCGATGACCGTATTTACTGCCAATATATCCAGGGATCTCTTGGGTCGTATCCCAAAGATTCACCGATGATATTTGACTCGAACAGAATTAATCTGGGATTAATTATCAAGAGAGAAAATTAATTTGGGATTAATCACCGCAATAATTAATCTGGGAATTAATTATCAAGAGAAAGAATTAATCTGGGATTAATTGCGTCGAGAATTTATCTGGGATTAAATTCATCGAGAAGAGAGAACGCGATTAATTTGGAATTAATCGGTAAAATAAATTTAATAGTTAAATTGGATTTTTCTATTTAATTTATTTAATTGGGCTAAAATAATATATTAGATATATTAATGATATCGGATTTCAACGCGGAATTAAATTGGATTTTAATTCTAGCGAACAGATTAATTTGGAATTAATTCGTAAGCGACTTTAATAATAATTTTGCGAGGCATAATTATTTAACTAAATTAGATTTAATTACGTCGCGATGGAAAATTTATTTAATCGGATTAATCGAACCCGAGCCCGAAGTGTGTTGTATAAGTGGTGGGACCCACTCACTTATATCAACTAGTCAAATTTTGATGGAAGTTGTTGGGATATTGAATTGGATATTACTAACCCATCAAACCTACCAACTAAAATTGACAATTAATGATTTTTTTTTGGAAATCAATTTTATTACTTTCTCTCTCGTTTGGCCATGTGGCCATTAATCTTCTCTTTTTCAAATTGGCGCACTGAGTGGCCATTAAATGCTTTCTTTTTGGTTGATGGCCGAATAAGCAAAAAGCTATTTTGCCTCTGAATTTTTCAATTGGCCTCTGGATAAAGAAAGTGTATTGGCATCTAGTTTCTTGTTTTCTTTTGAAGAATAAAAAGAAGTGTGGCCATTGTTCTTTTCTTAGATTTTCCGATTGCTTCCCTCTCTCTTGGGCAAATTTGTTTCTCATTGGGAGATAAAATTTGTTCCATTTGTTCTTGCTAGCACATAAGGGAGTCAAATGATGGTGAAATCCGATTTCATTTAATATATCTAATATATTATTTTAGACCAATTAAATAAATTAAATAGAAAAATCCAATTTAACTATTAAATTTATTTTACCGATTAATTCCAAATTAATCGCGTTCTCTCTTCTCGACCAATTTAATCCCAGATAAATTCTCGACGTAATTAATCCCAGATTAATTCGTTCTCTTTATAATTAATTCCAAGATTAATTATTGCGGTGATTAATCCCAGATTAATTTTCTCTCTTGATAATAAATCCCAGATTAATTCTGTTCGAGTCAAATATCATCGGTGAATCTTTGGGATCCGACTCAAGAGATCCTTGGATATGTTGGCAGTAAATACGGTCATCGGACTATCCGAACACGTGCGTACCCAGTACCACGTTCTTACCGATTTACAAGACATGGTTGGCTTCTAGCAAAGCACCGTGCCTACCCAATTCTCCAGAAATATTATGCTACGGAATACATGATCTTTTTCAGGCGTAGTATACGTAGTATTGCATATTACGATCCGATATCGGATGTCACATGCTAGGCCTGGGGCTGGAGTTGTGTCTGCTCCGTACGAAGCATATATCAGATCACTGCAACTAGTCTCTTTATGATCGGAAAGTCATGACCTAGTCATACTTCCCCGATGGCTATAGCACTTAGAGTACCAGTTCTGTATCCCTGCGTGATCATCATCTCCATATGACTGAAGTGATACTTCCTTCTTGACATCACCCCCAATACACCACGATTCTCAGTATATCCAGAAGAGGCGTACACAGAACCTGTTAAAGCCCTAGACGACCAAAAAAAAAGTATACTGATTGTCGCAAGTATTAGCGATGCAAGTCTCACGTTAAGACCAAATACACCTACCCTGATTCGGATTCCTATAGACACATAGTCATACTACCAATGAGATTCCGATGGGTCTATTTAGAGCGAAGCTGTTTCCATGCCATCGGTAAACAGAACCTCCTATTACACTTGCATGAGTATCCAATACCCAAATATATGAGAACTATGCCGTTACGCTTCTATAACACGCACAAGTGTAATACTAGCCTATTCCGCATTATCGATGTCTAGTCTCGATAATACTACAGTTAGGGATATTTATTGATTAAACCTTACGTGGATTAATACTGTCTCATATCTTATTAATCCGGTACTAATCATATGGAATTTTATCATTTATTTATCCCGGTAATCCAATTACAAATGATAAAATAGCAATTTCCTTTGTCACATAGTTAATTTGTACAACAACACCATGTTCTGTATAAATAGTGATGTTATGGGTTATAATTATCCAACAAGGTGAATATTGTTCCAACCATGGAATTATTCATGAAACTACTGCTCCTTATTCACCTCAACAAAACGGGATTGCGGAATGCAAAAATTGAACGTTGAAGGAAATGATGAATACCATGTTGACAAGTTCTGATTTACCCTAAAACTTATGAGGGGAAGCCCTGATTTTCGCCAACTACGTTTTGAATAAGTTACCTCACAAAAGATTGAACAATACACCATATAAATTGTAGAAATATCACATACCTTCCTACAAATACTTGAAAGTGTGGGGGTGTCTAGCCAAAGTGATGGTTCCTAAACTTAAGAATGTTAGAATATGACCAAAAATTGTTGACTGTATATTTATATGTTCACAACAGTAGCTCATATCGATTCTTGGTACATAAATCTGAGATTCCTAACATTAATCCAAACATGATAATTGAGTTAAAGAATGCGACATTCTTTGAAGAGTCATTTCCTTGTAAGGAAAAATAAAGAACAAAGTCTCTCAAAAGAACTATTGACACTGTTACAAGCAGTGATCAAATTAATCAAGAATCAGATGAACATGAAAATGTTGAGGAGAATGAACCTAGATGTAGCAAGAGAGTAAGAACGTCTAAGTCATTTGGACATGATTTTCTAACATATCTGTTAGAGAATGAGCCTCAAAGTTATAGAGAAGTGATGTCTTCTTCGAATGCTCATTTACGAAAAGACACTATAAACAATGAGGTAGATTCAATCCTTCAAAACCGTACTTGGGAGTTGATTGATCTTCCTCTATGTTGTAAGCTGTTAGGCTATGTTGGGATAATTTTATATCGTACCGCAAGTGTACGGTGTCAAGTTTTAGTATAAATGAGTTAAGAGTGTCGAACCCACAGGGATTGCGTTAACTCACCTAAGTACTACAATTGATAATCCTAACTTTATTTAGAAAATAAATAATAAAGATTTTAATAAATAAATAAAATATAAAAATAATTGGATAGGAGGAACTAATACGATAGAGATTCTGGATCCTGATTTCACCTAGTTGTCGCCTATGTATTTGTCATGTCAATAATCCTTGTTCAGTTATGTTATTTATAAGTCAAGACTCCTAAAATATTCACTCCCTCTCTCGAGTGCCGAGTGAAAATATCATCAACTATAGACTTCGATATCTCTATAAAAATCCAATAGTTAACAACTCATTACGATTTGTGATTCTATTTTAACGACTTCAAAGGACTACAGATTCTCTCGAACTCTATAAAATCCTAGGTTATATTCTCTAGATCTATTCAAAATCCCCTATCTCGAGTGATAGATTCTAAACATTCATCATCTCAAATTGTGGCCAGCAATCAAGAAGCATTAAACTCAAAAGAATATAAATAATTAATAAAACTTCATTACAAAACTGATAAACAAAATACAAGGTTCAAGCATCAATTACAATCGTTCTCCAAAATTAAGGAGTAAATTCATGACAAAAGATAAAACAATAAATAATCAAGCCACGAATCTAATGGAAATCATTAGAGTTTTAAGAAAGAAATAAGAAGATAAAACCCGAATTGAATCTCTTCCTCTCCGGATATTACAGCCTTTGTTCTTCTTGTCGCTCTTCAATCCTCTCCTTGGATCTCTAAAAATATTTATTTCTGTGTTTTGTGCTCTGTATTAGCCTCCTTGAGTGTTGGATGTAATGTTATATTTATAGTTGATGCAGGGAGTCTTTGGGTAGCATTAGGATTATTGAAACCCTAAAATTAATTTCCTGATACGCGTGAAACTTCCCTGCGCAGTGCCGCGGCGCTAAACTGTCTGGACTTTGTATGTAATAGGGGCGCCGCGGCGCTGGATCTCTTCATTGGCGCCTCGGCAATTTGTATGAGAAGCTTGAGGCGCCGCGGCGCTAAAGCTCCTGGATTTTGTATGGGGAGCTGGCGCCGCGGCGCTAGTTGAAAATGGTGAAGAGGCGCTTTGGTGCCTGCGTGTGACTTGAGCTTCGTCCGGCGCTTCCGTAAGTTTCCAAAACACGTGCAATTATCCCCAGATCATGTATTAATGCTCCTACAAATATAACATAAAATAAACGATAATGATATTAAATATCTCGAATTATAACAAAACAATAAGCTAAAGATATCGGAATAAGTGAGAGTATAAACCACACTTATTCAAATACCCCCAAACTTAAGGTTTTGCTAGTCCCGAGCAAAATATAAAAATAAAAACTAAATTCAAATTAACAAATGAAAATTACTAAATTAACTAAGCCACTTTCGTAGGGATCACGATTGCATTTAGCATATGCAACAAGCCTTTGAAACCCTACTAGGCGGCCTTAGTGGACGAGTTATAATCTCGTGAGGGCTTACAATGACGATACCCACAAACGTCATTCACACACAATCATGCAAAAATAAAAAATAACAAAACATAGTCTCGATAGTTACGCATAAATATATCCTCAAAGAAAGCTTATAAATGAAATCAAAGAATCTTCAAAGTACGCAATTGCAACTCGAATCCAAATTCTCGAATAAATTATCTAAGCTAGACTCAAGGTGTGTGTGTGTGTAAAGGTTCATTCACAGCTTTGATCTTAAGTAAGCTAACTCAATGATTTCGTTTAAAAATTAGAATCGATGGGTCAAACCAACCTAGATATCTCAATTATGTTCTGTAATTGCCTTATTTTGTGTTCGGTATGGTATGGTTTTTTTTTCTTTTATTTTCTTGTCTCTTTTTTTTCTTTTCTCATTTTTGCATTTTTTTTTTCAACTCACCTACCCTTTAAGGTAGCATTTCTCCTCATGGTGGTCCTAATACTCGCCCATGGGTAGCTTCACGCTTATCGGTTATAGGTGGTTTATTTTCTTTCTTTAGAGACATTTTTCTTTTTAGCTATACCATACTTCATAACACTAGCAAATCAAGATAGATATATAAGCAAACGGTCATTCATCGATATACAATTTCTTCAACTAGTCACATTGTCAACTACTTAAGTTTTACTGTTAAAAACCTGTTTTTAAGTGCTTACGAGTCTAACATAGATCAGTTATTCAAGGCATCAGATAAAAGTAAATTGGGCACTTATCATTTCTAAAATTTCACTCATAAACAAACAATATCATCACAGGAATTATGCTTTACTATCAAAGACTAAAAACAATTTTTTTTTCAATAAATTTAAACAAATAAATAGCAAGCAAACAACATGCACACACCACCAAACTTAAAATTTGCATTGTCCTCAATGTAAGATAAATATCAAGAGCAAAAGTGAGGAACAACACTACCGTGCATGGAGTTGATCAGACTCTTGCTGGTTAGAATTTGGTTGCACGGCGCGTGTGTGTGTCTCGTGCTACCTGCATAAATAACATGCAAATAAATAAATAGCACACAATAAAATAAAATAAAATAAAATAAAAAGTAAAGAAAATAATAATAAAAGAAATGCAAGGGTTGCCTCCCCGCTAGCGCTAAGTTTAACGTCTTCAGCCAGACGCAACCACCCAAATGGTTATGGTGGCTTAAAAGTAGTGAAACGGGTAATCTCATCTGTTTCTCTTCTTTAGTATCCACCGGTTCTTATGACATGAAAAAAATAGCTTGGCAGGCTGTGGTGATTTATCCATAGATGGTCCCCCAGGATATGTAGATTTCCCTTCAATTGGAAATTCTGGACTGCACATTCGGCAAAATTGGCTCGGTTTTCTTTTTTAATCTTCCAGGAATTATCTCTAAGTGAGAACTGGCCTTTCTTTTCCTCTTTTTACGGCCCTTTGGGAGTGGTTTCGAGTTTAGCTGCAGAGAATTTTCTTTATACATGGTTGCATTATGCTCATAGGCTGTTGAAATACTGATTCACCCTGTCTGGTTTCAACTTCTCTTTTCTACTGTATCTATCATGTGACAGTCTGCATCACCTTGAGAACTCGGCATGGCTTGAAAACACTGAAGGTGATTTCTTCATATTGACCTCTCATTATCAATTCACCTTTGTTCTCTTCTTCTGTTACTGTTTCCTCCTGAAATACCATTCATTTTCTTACTGCCTAAGTCCTGAGAGGTGTCTTTAAACTCTTTCCGCTCCTACATGTTATAATTTGACTTTGCTCATTGGGGTTGACTTCAGTATCACTCGGAAAATCCCATGTCTGTTGATTGGCCATGGAAGAAGCAAACAACTCAATTTTTGCTTCTAAAGATTTCATATTTGCCTCTATATTGCCCATTCGTGTTTCGATATTATCCAGCATTGACTCATTCTTCTCAAACCTCTCTGAAGCTGTAGCTACAAACGTGATCATGAGGTCTTCTAAGGAAGGTTTCTGCTCAACTTTTGGATAATTGAAGCCATGAGGAGGTTGCAAAATGTTCTTCATATCAGCATATGAAAAATTCGGATGATAATAATTAAGCATATGACTGCCTCTACAGTTGTTGAAGTTCCAATTGTTCACATACTGTACTTGTTCAAATCCTGCTCCTCTGTTGGATAAAAGCATTCCATTAGCAGAAACAGCTTCAATAGACGGTTGACTCATTTGATTTATCAATACTGCTAGATGAGTCGTGAAGGACGATACTTCAGCTATCAGTGCACTAACAGGATCTGCCATTGGTTCTTTTCAAACTCACTCGTAAGAAAAATATAAAACAAAATAAAATAAAATCAAATCAAATCAAATAAAAAATAAGAAATAATAACAAAAATAAAAAAAACTTAAGACAAAAATAAAGGAAATAAAAATAATAAAATTAAAAATTAAAAATTAAAAATTAAAATAAAATTCTAAATTAAAGCTAAAATTACTTGGTAGTAGTATTAATATGAATTAACAAACAATCCCCGGCAACGGCGCCAAAAACTTGTTGGGATATTTTTATATCGTACCGCAAGTGTACGGTGTCAAGTTTTAGTATAAATGAGTTAAGAGTGTCGAACCCACATGGATTGCGTTAACTCACACTAAGTACTACAATTGATAATCCTAACTTTATTTAGAAAATAAATAATAAAGATTTTAATAAATAAATAAAATATAAAAATAATTGGATAGGAGGAACTAATACGATAGAGATTCTGGATCCTGATTTCACCTAGTTGTCGCCTATGTATTTGTCATGTCAATTAATCCTTGTTCAGTTATGTTATTTATAAGTCAAGACTCCTAAAATATTCACTCCCTCTCTCGAGTGCCGAGTGAAAATATCATCAACTATAGACTTCGATATCTCTATAAAAATCCAATAGTTAACAACTCATTACGATTTGTGATTCTATTAACGACTTCAAAGGACTACAGATTCTCTCGAAACTATAAATCCTAGGTTATATTCTCTAGATCTATTCAAAATCCCCTATCTCGAGTGATAGATTCTAAACATTCATCATCTCAAATTGTGGCCAGCAATCAAGAAGCATTAAACTCAAAAGAAATATAAATAATTAAAAACTTCATTACAAAACTGATAAACAAATACAAGGTTCAAGCATCAATTACAATCGTTCTCCAAAATTAAGGAGTAAATTCATGACAAAAGATAAAACAATAAATAATCAAGCCACGAATCTAATGGAAATCATTAGAGTTTTAAGAAAGGAATAAGAAGATAAAACCCGAATTGAATCTTCCTCTCCGGATATTACAGCCTTTTTCTCTTCTTGTCGCTCTTCAATCCTCTCCTTGGATCTCTAAAAATATTTATTTCTGTGTTTTGTGCTCTGTATTAGCCTCCTTTGAGTGTGGATGTGTTATATTTATAGTTGAGGCAGGGAGTCTTTGGTAGCATTAGGATTATTGAAAACCCTAAAATTAATTTCCTGATACGCGTGAAACTTCCCTGCGCAGCGCCGCGGCGCTAAACTGTCTGGACTTTGTATGTAATAGGGGCGCCGCGGCGCTGGATCTCTTCATTGGCGCCTCGGCAATTTGTATGAGAAGCTTGAGGCGCCGCGGCGCTAAAGCTCCTGGATTTTGTATGGGGAGCTGGCGCCGCGGCGCTAGTTGAAAAGGGGTGAAGAGGCGCTTTGGTGCCTGCGTGTGACTTGAGCTTCGTCCGGCGCTTCCGTAAGTTTCCAAAACACGTGCAATTATCCCCAGATCCATGTATTAATGCTCCTACAAATATAACATAAAATAAACGATAAATGATATTAAATATCTCGAATTATAACAAAACAATAAGCTAAAGATATCAGAATAAGTGAGTATAAACCACCCTTATCAAATACCCCCAAACTTAAGGTTTTGCTAGTCCCGAGCAAAATATAAAAATAAAAACTAAATTCAAATTAACAATGAAAATTACTAAATTAACTAAGCCACTTTCGTAGGGATCACGATTGCATTTAGCATATGCAAAAAGCCTTTGAACCCCTAGGCGGCTTAGTGGACGAGTTATAATCTCGTGAGGGCTTACAGTGACGATACCCACAAACGTCATTCACACACAATCATGCAAAAAATAAAAAATAACAAAACATAGTCTCGATAGTTACGCATATAAATATCCTCAAAGAAAGCTTATAAATGAAATCAAAGAATCTTCAAAGTACGCAATTGCAACTCGAATCCAAATTCTCGAATAAATTATCTAAGCTAGACTCAAGGTGTGTTGTGTGTGTAAAGGTTCATTCACAGCTTTGATCTTAAGTAAGCTAACTCAATGATTTCGTTTAAAAATTAGAATCGATGGGTCAAACCAACCTAGATATCTCAATTATATTCTGTAATTGCCTTATTTTGTGTTCGGTATGGTATGGTTTTTTTTTTTCTTTTATTTTCTTGTCTCTTTTTTCTTTTCTCATTTTTGCATTTTTTTTTTCAATCACCTACCCTTTAAGGTAGCATTTCTCCTCATGGTGGTCCTAATACTCGCCCATGGGTAGCTTCACGCTTATCGGTTATAGGTGGTTTATTTTCTTTCTTTAGAGACATTTTTCTTTTTAGCTATACCATACTTCATAACACTAGCAAATCAAGATAGATATATAAGCAAACGGTCATTCATCGATATACAATTTCTTCAACTAGTCACATTGTCAACTACTTAAGTTTTACTGTTAAAAACCTGTTTTAAGTGCTTACGAGTCTAACATAGATCAGTTATTCAAGGCATCAGATAAAAGTAAATTGGGCACTTATCATTTTCTAAATTTCACTCATAAACAAACAATATCATCACAGGAATTATGCTTTACTATCAAAGACTAAAACAATTTTTTTTCCAATAAATTTAAACAAATAAATAGCAAGCAAACAACATGCACACACCCCCAAACTTAAAATTTGCATTGTCCTCAATGTAAGATAAATATCAAGAGCAAAAGTGAGGAACAACACTACCGTGCATGGAGTTGATCAGACTCTTGCTGGTTAGAATTTGATGTTGCACGGGCGTTGTGTGTCTCGTGCTACCTGCATAAATAACATGCAAATAAATAAATAGCACACAAAAAATAAAAATAAAATAAAATAAAAAGTAAAGAAAATAATAATAAAAGAAATGCAAGGGTTGCCTCCCCGCTAGCGCTAAGTTTAACGTCTCAGCCAGACGCAACCACCCAAATGCAACCACCCAAATGTTATGGTGGCTTAAAAGTAGTGAACCGGGTAATCTCATCTGTTTTCTTCTTTAGTATCCACCGGTTCTTATGACATGAAAAAAATAGCTTGGCAGGCTGTTGGTGATTTATCCATAGATGGTCCCCCAGGATATGTAGATTTCCCTTCAATTGGAATTCTGGACTGCACATTCGGCAAAATTGGCTCGGTTTTCTTTTTAATCTTCCAGGAATTATCTCTAAGTGAGAACTGGCCTTTCTTTTCCTCTTTTTACGGCCCTTTGGGAGTGGTTTCGAGTTTAGCTGCAGAGAATTTTCCTTTATACATGGTTGCATTATGCTCATAGGCTGTTGAAATACTGATTCACCCTGTCTGGTTTCAACTCTCTTTTCTACTGTATCTATCATGTGACAGTCTGCATCACCTTGAGAACTCGGCATGGCTCTGAAAACACTGAAGGTGATTTCTTCATATTGACCTCTCATTATCAATTCACCTTTGTTCTCTTCTTCTGTTACTGTTTCCTCCTGAAATACCATTTCATTTTCTTTACTGCCTAAGTCCTGAGAGGTGTCTTTAAACTCTTTTCCGCTCCTACATGTTATAATTTGACTTTGCTCATTGGGGTTGACTTCAGTATCACTCGGAAAATCCCATGTCTGTTGATTGGCCATGGAAGAAGCAAGCAACTCAATTTTTGCTTCTAAATATTTCATATTTGCCTCTATATTGCCCATTCGTGTTTCGATATATCCAGCATTGACTCATTCTTCTCAAACCTCTCTGAAGCTGTAGCTACAAACGTGATCATGAGGTCTTCTAAGGAAGGTTTCTGCTCAATTTGGATAATTGAAGCCATGAGGAGGTTGCAAAATGTTCTTCATATCAGCATATGAAAAATTCGGATGATAATAATTAAGCATATGACTGCCTCTACAGTTGTTGAAGTTCCAATTGTTCACATACTGTACTTGTTCAAATCCTGCTCCTCTGTTGGATAAAAGCATTCCATTAGCAGAAACAGCTTCAATAGACGGTTGACTCATTTGATTTATCAATACTGCTAGATGAGTCGTGAAGGACGATACTTCAGCTATCAGTGCACTAACAGGATCTGCCATTGGTTTTTTCAAACTCACATCGTAAGAAAAATATAAAACAAAAATAAAAATAAAATCAAATCAATCAAATAAAAAATAAGAAATAATAACAAAAATAAAAATAAAACTTAAGACAAAAATAAAGGAAATAAAAATAATAAAATTAAAATTAAAAATTAAAATAAAATAAAATTCTAAATTAAAGCTAAAATTACTTGGTAGTAGTATTAATATGAATTAACAAAAAATCCCCGGCAACGGCGCCAAAAACTTGTTGGGATATTTTATATCGTACCGCAAGTGTACGGTGTACGGTTGTCAAGTTTTAGTATAAATGAGTTAAGAGTGTCGAACCCACAGGGATTGCGTTAACTCACACTAAGTACTACAATTGATAATCCTAACTTTATTTAGAAAATAATAATAAAGATTTTAATAAATAAATAAAATATATAAAAAATAATTGGATAGAAGGAAACTATATATAGAGATTCTGGATCCTGATTTCACCTAGTTGTCGCCTATGTATTTGTCATGTCAATGTAATCCTTGTTCAGTTATGTTATTATAAGTCAAGACTCCTAAAATATTCACTCCCTCTCTCGAGTGCCGAGTGAAAATATCATCAACTATAGACTTCGATATCTCTATAAAAATCCAATAGTTAACAACTCATTACGATTTGTGATTCTATTTTAACGACTTCAAAGGACTACAGATTCTCTCGAACTCTATAAAATCCTAGGTTATATTCTCTAGATCTATTCAAAATCCCCTATCTCGAGTGATAGATTCTAAACATTCATCATCTCAAATTGTGGCCAGCAATCAAGAAGCATTAAACTCAAAAGAATATAAATAATTAATAAAACTTCATTACAAAACTGATAAACAAAATACAAGGTTCAAGCATCAATTACAATCGTTCTCCAAAATTAAGGAGTAAATTCATGACAAAAGATAAAACAATAAATAATCAAGCCACGAATCTAATGGAAATCATTAGAGTTTTAAGAAAGAAATAAGAGATAAAAAACCCGAATTGAATCTCTTCCTCTCCGGATATTACAGCCTTTGTCTCTTCTTGTCGCTCTTCAATCCTCTCCTTGGATCTCTAAAAATATTTATTTCTGTGTTTTGTGCTCTGTATTAGCCTCCTTTGAGTGTTGGATGTAATGTTATATTTATAGTTGAGGCAGGGAGTCTTTGGGTAGCATTAGGATTATTGAAAACCCTAAAATTAATTTCCTGATACGCGTGAAACTTCCCTGCGCAGCGCCGCGGCGCTAAACTGTCTGGACTTTGTATGTAATAGGGGCGCCGCGGCGCTGGATCTCTTCATTGGCGCCTCGGCAATTTGTATGAGAAGCTTGAGGCGCCGCGGCGCTAAGCTCCTGGATTTTGTATGGGGAGCTGGCGCCGCGGCGCTAGTTGAAAATGGTGTGAAGAGGCGCTTTGGTGCCTGCGTGTGACTTGAGCTTCGTCCGGCGCTTCCGTAAGTTTCCAAAACACGTGCAATTATCCCCAGATCCATGTATTAATGCTCCTACAAATATAACATAAAATAAACGATAAATGATATTAAATATCTCGAATTATAACAAAACAATAAGCTAAAGATATCAGAATAAGTGAGTAAAAACCACACTTATCAAATACCCCCAAACTTAAGGTTTTGCTAGTCCCGAGCAAAATATAAAATAAAAACTAAATTCAAATTAACAAATGAAAATTACTAAATTAACTAAGCCACTTTCGTAGGGATCACGATTGCATTTAGCATATGCAACAAGCCTTTGAACCCCTAGGCGGCCTTAGTGGACGAGTTATAATCTCGTGAGGGCTTACAGTGACGATACCCACAAACGTCATTCACACACAATCATGCAAAAATAAAAAATATAACAACATAGTCTCGATAGTTACGCATAAATATATCCTCAAAGAAAGCTTATAAATGAAATCAAAGAATCTTCAAAGTACGCAATTGCAACTCGAATCCAAATTCTCGAATAAATTATCTAAGCTAGACTCAAGGTGTGTGTGTGTGTAAAGGTTCATTCACAGCTTTGATCTTAAGTAAGCTAACTCAATGATTTCGTTTAAAAATTAGAATCGATGGGTCAAACCAACCTAGATATCTCAATTATATTCTGTAATTGCCTTATTTTGTGTTCGGTATGGTATGGTTTTTTTTTTCTTTTATTTTCTTGTCTCTTTTTTTTCTTTTCTCATTTTTGCATTTTTTTTTTCAACTCACCTACCCTTTAAGGTAGCATTTCTCCTCATGGTGGTCCTAATACTCGCCCATGGGTAGCTTCACGCTTATCGGTTATAGGTGGTTTATTTTCTTTCTTTAGAGACATTTTTCTTTTTAGCTATACCATACTTCAAACACTAGCAAATCAAGATAGATATATAAGCAAACGGTCATTGAAAATGGTGAAGAGGCGCTTTGGTGCCTGCGTGTGACTTGAGCTTCGTCCGGCGCTTCCGTAAGTTTCCAAAACACGTGCAATTATCCCCAGATCTATGTATTAATGCTCCTACAAATATAACATAAAATAAACGATAAATGATATTAAATATCTCGAATTATAACAAAACAATAAGCTAAAGATATCGGAATAAGTGAGTATAAACCACACTTATCAGGCTACAAATGGATTTTCAAATGGAAGATGAAGCTGGATGGATCAATAGATAAGTAAAAGGAAAGCTTGTCATAAAAGATTATAGATAAAAAGAATGTCCTTATTACTTTGATACCTATTCACTAGTGACTCGTATCACTTCAATAAGAATGCTTATAGCCATAGCAGCTATATTTGGCCTTAAAATACATCAAATGGATGTAAAGATGACATTCTTAAATGGTTAGTTGGATAAAAAGATTTACATGAAACAACCAGAAGGTTTTAATGTTCCTGGACAAGAACACAAAGTGTGCAAACTTGTAAAATCCTTATATAGATTAAAATAAACACCTAAACAATGACATAAGAAATTTGACAAATAAATATTGACAATTGGATTCAAAATCACTGAGTGTGATAAGTGTATGTACCCTAAATCAACTCAAAAATGATATGTCATTATGTATCTTTATGTAAACAATATGCTGATAATTGATAATAATTATGAGATGATTTAGTCTACTAAGAAAAACTTGACCAGTAAATTTGATATGAAAGATTTAGGAGTGACTGATGTGATTCTATGAAATAAAATTTCTAGAATATCAGAGGGATACATATTATCTCAAGCTCATTATGTTGAGAAAAGTACTTGAGAAATATGGTAAATGAGATCTAAATGTAGCTAGAACTCCGATGGATCTAACTTTACATATGTCAAAGAGTACCGGTTCGAGCATAATGCAATTAGAGTATTTGAGAATCATCGAAAGTCTGATGTATCTCATAAATTGTACACGACCAGATATCGCTCAAGCCATAAATAGGCTTAGTAGATATACGAGTAATCCAGGACATAACCACTGGAAAATCATAGTAAGATTTTTGAGGTATTTAAGAGAAACTTCAAAATATGATTTACATTATACGAGATATCATGATGTTCTAGAGGGGTACATCGATGCTAACTGGATATATGATATAACAGATTCCAAGTCCACAAGCGGATTTGTTTTCACTTTAGGAGGTTCAACCATATAATGGAAATCCTTGAGATAGACATGTATTGTCTGGTCTACTATAGAGTGTGAGTGCATAGCATTAGATAAAACAACGGAAGAAGTAAAGTGGCTTCGTAATTTCTTAGAGGATATTCCAAACTGGACTAAACCGGTGTCAGTTATAAACATACATTATGATAGTCAATCGACTATTGGGAGAGCCAAAAATACAATATATAATGGTAAGTCTTGACACATATATCGAAGACACAATACCTTAAGGAAACTACTCTCAAGCGGAAAAATTTCAATAGATTATGTTAAGTCGAAGAAAAACCTAGCAGATCCACTTATTAAAAGTTTACCTAGGGAGAAAGTTGAGAAATCATCGAGGGTAATAGGCTTGAAGCCTATAAATTAAGAATTTTCATTATAGAAACCCAACCTAGCTGACTAGAGATCCCAAGATCTAGGTTCAAAAAGGAAAACTGAAACTTTATGTAATTCAAACCAAGCACTATAGAGTTTTATACTCTTTCTCATTCCTATTATGACATAGAGTGCTATCTATCAATGTTAGGTTAAACTAAGACTATTAATGTTCACTATATTTGGAGAAGAGTCATAATAGAGGTAAAGACATGATACATTCTTTTAGTAGATCACCTATTTCAAGTAAGAAGTGAGACCACTACCATGAGAATTTTAAAGGTTGGATTCCTTAAAGTACTTGATGAAGCTATGACCGATGTTCATGGCTGAATAGAACGTAACCACAGAATGGGAAATGATCGAAGTGAAGCTGTGTGATGGCTATTGTCTTGGTTTACACCAATGACGAAACAATTCAAGACTATGAGTCACTGGTTTGCCAAGTAAATCTGATAGTCATTTACTAGAAAGTTTCAAGGAGAACGCTACCTATTCCGATACTTGTTTATTTCAATGAACCCTCTTTAGTACCTACATTGATATTTAGAAAATTTTGGGGGATTGTAAATGAAATGATAATCTTTAATGAGAAATTACATAATCCTTATGGATGAAATATTTTCTCGGATGGTCATGACTCCTAAAGAATATATATTTTGACATAAGAGTACCTTTACAAAAATAATCCTCCATGTCTATAAATAAGTCCACTGGGTTATTCATTTGAATGATTATTCATTCTAAGATTCATTCATTATTGAGTTTATAAATTCATTCATATTAGAGATTCTAAGTTTTCCAAGTGAGAGAGTTTCCACTATTTTTTCTTAGTTCAAGTTCTTGAAGAAAAGAGTGCCCATTTTATAAGAAGCAACCAAATATCTTGGGAGAATGTGATGAGCGAAAAATATATCAATATTTACCGCCCATTTTTACTTAATATTTTGTTTAGTTTCTCGGGTTTGATGAACGTTTGATGTGTTTTAGTTTATTTTGCAGAAATAAAATAAAATTGGGATACATATACATAAATCATTTAGACGAAATGTGGGTCAAATAAGGGCAAAAATTGGACTTGACATATTAATTTTGGAGATTGGAAACTTGAAAGGGCTTTTTAACGAAGTGCAGTTTTGGAAATTCCAGTTTTGTGCATCTGTCGTCGTATTTTGGGCATAACTTTTTACTCCGATATCGGATTGAGCTGATTCAAGTTCCAGATTAAAGAAGACTCAAAGATCTACAGCTTTTAAGAGACAAATAATTTCGAATCTCTGAGATTTCATGCCTGAAATTGATGAACCATCCAGAAGTGTTGTTGTGTGTAATTATTAAAGTCACTTTCAATCATTTTCAAAGCAAAAAATAAATTAATAAATAAATAATAAAAATTATCAAATCATCACCAAACATGATAAGAAATTAGTGGAGCAATTAATAATAGATTTGGCGGAGCAATTAGTGGAGCAATTAATAATTGATTTGGTGGATGATTTGATGGAGGCAAAATTTTGCCTATAAATACCAAGCCATTTCATTTGTAAAATTCATACTTTCTTCTAAGAAATTCCTTAAGAATACTAAGAAGATTGTATCTTGTTTGTTTATTTACAGCTTTCAGTAATTAATTTCCGCTTTCGCACTTTCTTTTCTTTACTTTTCAGTTTTTACTTTCCGCAATTTACTTTTACGCATAGTACTTTTCTTTCTTTAATTTTCAGTTTTTACTTTTCAGTAATGAGGAGGTAACTCCCCTTTGCTAGGGTAAAAAGTAAAACTTTTATTAATAATATTTAGATTAATCTCCCTTAATTATTATATATAAACTAGTTAAAACCTGACTTAACGAGGATACCGCCATATTGGTCGGTTGGTAATTATTTAAATTGGTTTTTACCCTGACTAAACTAGATACCGCCTGATTGGTCGGTTGGTAATAATTATTAATTTGACTTAATCTGGATACCGCCTATATGGCTGTTGGTAATTATCATGCAAAGTTAATATTTAGGGTTATTTACGTTTTACTATTAAAGTTATGATAAAATAACAATTGGGTACTATGAATAGTAACATATTACATTTTACTACTAAATTTATATAAAATTTAACATTTTACTACTTTTTCATCAAATCGTTAGTTGACCGTCAGTTGACCATGACATCTGCTGATATCGTAAGATAAAAGAGTCTTAACCCATAAATTATTAGAATTAAATATTCTAAAAAAAATTAAGGGTAATTTTGTCATTACGAAAGGAAGAACAAATAAAAACTAAAAAAGATATTGACAATACAATTACTCATTGTCTTTATTGTTCCCTTCCACTGTCAATAATATAATGAACAAGAATTAATGATTCTTGAGTACATCTCTTTTATTATTATACTTTAAAGTATTTTGGATATTATGAGAATGTTAATTATTAAATTATTTTGGTAAATTAAATTCTTTATTTTGTTGGGTTTATGAACAGTTTGAAGACTAAAGTATTTTTATAAATGTGATTGTTGATTGTATCTTTTTTATTGTTATATATAAGATTTAGATATGTTTTTAAAGGGTAATTATAATTTCACTTTTATTTTATTTTGAGGATGAAACAGTCTTTTTAAAGGTCAACTGACGGTCAACTAACGGTTTAGATGGAAAAGTAGTAAAATGTTAAATTTTATATAAATTTAGTAGTAAAGTGTAATATGTTAATATTCACAGTACCCAATTGTTATTTGATCATAACTTTAGTAGTAAAACGTAAATTACCCTATATTATATTAAGGGAGATATCTAAAATAGAAGTAATAAAAGTGGATCATTTACCACCTCAACATTTTTTTTTTTGTACTTTTACTTTATTTACTTTTCAGCAATTTACTTTCAGCATTTACTTTTCATCAGCATTACTTTTCAGCATTTACTTTCAACATTTACTTTTCAGCATTTAATTTTCAGTATTTAATTTCAGCATTTACTTTCCGTCATTTACTTTTCAGCATTTACTTTATGTCTTTTATTTATTTAAGTTTTACTAGCCCTAGTTATGTGTTAGTTATCTGGGGTTGTGATGAATTCTAATATCATCGGTTTATAAGGAGTTATTTTATAGTTTGGGTAATTTAAAGGCTTACTTATTAAGTCTTAAGCTTAATGCTTCTTGTTGCCTGATCACCAATAAGATTGATGTGGTAAATCTAAAATGAACTAGTCATAGGGATTTTAGGTTTCAAGCCTTAGACTTAATAGCCCACGATCTTCCTTGAGGATATATAACCCTTTAATAGATTTCCTTACAGGATAGGACATATACCTGTCGGGCGGGGGTAGCCATAATTGGAACTTAAGCTTAATGAATCTAGATAATTTGGTTGACATAGACATATGGTTCAATTGGTTAAACTGGGTATTTTTCGTCTGACCATTGATAAGGCTTTTGCATAATTTCGTGTTCCAGGTTAGTAAACTGATTTATTACACAAACATAAAATAATCATTTCATCTCTTAAAAGATATTGAATGGTTCACAACCCTAGATCTTTGAATCTTTTGTTATTTTCCTTAGTATTTTCTTTTGTTTATTTTATTTATTTTAATTAAGGAAAACCACATTCAACCAATCAAACAATCATTCTCTTCTCCTATAATTAGATACCTGTAAATAAATAGTATCAATAATTAATAACAACAGTAGGAATTAAGTCCTCGTGGGATCGATATTTTTATACTACTACTTGAACGATACGTGCGCTTGCGTTATACGTGTTATTTACGTCGGTCAAGTTTTTGGCGTCGTTGCCGGGGACTTATTTTTCTTGATTTATTAATTTTCAAGCTATCTAATTTATTGTATCTAATTTTCTTTTCTTCATTTTTATTAGTAATTTTTATTTCTTTCTTTTGTTTTCAGGTGATTGAAAAATGGAACATTATGGGAGATTGAGAGATCACGTGCTTTATTAGAAGATACACCCCAAATCTGGGAGCAACAGTCCGATTTTCTGAGGCCTGTTGTCCAGCCCAACAATTATCACTGGATGCCAGAACCAAACAATACCATATTTGCTCAACAAGACGCAGTTGAGAGATGTGACATATGTAATGGTAACCACCCAAGAGATTATTGCAAGTACAACTACAATCCAGGGTGGCAGATCTATCAAATCCTTCATGGTACGAAGAACCATCACATTCCATCTTATCTTACCACCATCCTACAATGATCTTCATCAACAATCAGAACAATCAGAAGAAGATCAGATGATTGACATGCTCAAAGATGTGTTCAAGAAAGGAGATGAAAAGTTGGATACAATGCTTGAAACATTCCAGAATCAACTCGAAAGTATTCAGAGTCAAACATAATCCATACAGAGAATAACAGATCAGATCAGACAATTAACAGAAAACCAGAACTTCACACCTCAAGAAGCATTTTTAGATGACACTGATGAAGCCTTCGAGTACCCAGAGATCCAAAATGACACCTTAACAGAGGAAGAGGCTGAGCAGTATCAACAACCAGAGGTATCAGTTCAGGAGCCCGAACCGGCAAAGTCTCGATTTGATTTTCATTATTCTGACTCTGACGAGGATGAAGTTGATCTATTTGTACCAACTGCACCAACAACGGAGGATCAAACTTTTAATCCTCAAAATGAAGATCTTGGAGAATGCTTTACCATGATGTTTGATGAAGATCTACTTGAACCATCCATTCCAGTCGTATCAGAGAATGAAGACCTAATGTCAGAAACATCTTTACATCCTCAGGCAGATACTTATGGAGCATGCATTTCACAGATGACGGATGAAGAGTTGAATACAGAAATTTTAATTAATCTGTGAAGAAAAGGTGGAGCAAGAAGCAGAGCAAATGGAGGAGCAAATGTCTGAACTTATTAAAGATCCAGAGCTTTCAGAAGAAACATCACTGTTTTGGGGAGTACAAATCAAAGATATCACCCAGAAGCTTGACAGAAGGAACTTTCATTCAAAGTCAAGCACCATACGAGACCTCCTGATTTTATTTCTTTCTTTTCAGGAATCACTGCAGCACCAAAGATCAAAAAGGTGGCACAACACTAAATGAGGCAAAAAATTTTTGCTACCTTATCGTTGGAAAAGACCATTCAAAAGCAACGCTAATGGGATTGTCTTTAATCGGACATCCAAAACAACGATGAAACATCCTTGACAGATGGATTTCAGTCACGTCTGGCTGAAGACGAAAAATTTAGCTCTAACAGGGAGGCAACCCATGCAATTTATTGTAATTTCTGTTTTCATATTTTGTGTATACATGTTGTAGAGTTTTTAATTTTGTGTGTTGTTTTGTATGGAAAAGCACAAACGGAGAATTTTAAGACAGAATGAATGGTGTTTAGCAATCACAAAGATGAGAACCAATTCATTAGCGATGACTGAGTAAGGAATGAAATCTTGAGACGCATCCTAATGGATTTATATACCAAACGAGTGGCGTATTGCGTACACAATTCTGTTGCCTTAATTATTGTTTTGATTCACTTTTCTGTTGTAATTATCTTTATTTTCGTAGACAGGATCCAGACTTTTTGACCTTTCACGATTTCTTTTGTTGTTTAGCAAACAAACGTCCTTTGGAAGATACTAGTGCTATTATTACTCACCCTTTTTCAGGTACTATAAATTCAGCCCGTCATTGCACTTTTGAAGGCATCCAGAGTTGAGAAAGAAATACAAAAAAAATGGAAGCCACTTCAAGAAGACGAGTTGAAAACATCTGTGTGTTTTGCGGTGGTAGTAGTGTTGGTGTTAAGCCACACGTAGAAGCAGCACAAGAATTGGGTCGAGTCTTAGCTGCAAGGAATATGCACTTAATATATGGCGGGGGGGGGAAATCTTGGACTTATGGGGATCGTTTCAAAGGCTGTACAGGAAGGAGGCAGTCACGTTTTGGGAATCATCCCAAAATCCTTGGTAGAGGAAATCTTATTGAACCATCAACGGAGAGGAACTGATCGTGCCAGGTATGTCTGAACGATGGTAGAAATGATTAACCGTGCTGATGCTTTTATTGCTTTGCCAGGTGACTTGGGCACATTGGAGGAAATTTTTATAGTTCTATCTTGGGCGAACCTGAACATACACCAGAACCGATTGGACTGCTTAACGTTGATGGATTTTATGATTTTCTTTGTGTGTTTCTTGATGATGCTCGGAGAAATGGGTTCGTGTCGAAACCTTTAAAATAACTCCTCTTTACTGCCAGAACTGCTCCGGATCTAATATACCAACTCTTAGCCTATGAACCACAAATTGACAATGTCCTTTCAAAGATAAATTGGTCCGAGGACGATCGTGGTAAGAGGCGTCGTGTTATCTGGATCTTAACCTTTAATCTCCTGTAGAATTTCAGCTAACCAGGTATTATCTTCTAAACTCTTCTTCTACTGTTTAAGACATTGGGGACAATGCCTCATTTAGGTTTGGGGGAGGGAATTAGTTGATCAGTACCTTGTTTTTAGTTTGTGTTATTTTTTATTTTTAGTCCTAAATTTTTCGAAAAATACAAAAAAATTGAAAATTTTTCAAAAATTACAAAAATATTTTGCGTTTTTGTGTTTTTATTTTGACTAAAAAGTGATGAAATTGGTAAGAGATAGCTGAGTAAGGAGTTTTCACTCCTGAGACGTATCTCAACCCTAATTCGGACACAAGTTATTTTTGTTTATTTCCTTTTGAATTATTTAATTTGTGAATTCTCCATAATACTGACTAAAATGGATCTTCATATGCTCAGTTAGAAGGTATTATCAACATATATAGTAAATACAGACATGAGCTAAAATTGAAAAGTTTGTAATATTCAGTGCTCTAGTTTAATTGGAGGAAGCATCTCAAAAAGCAATGGAGTAAAAAAAAAAACATCTGAGATCCGAGTTATTAAGTCTGTAAGGGTGTTTTTAACACCTAGTGCCCTAAACCAACTGGTTTGGGAGTCACTGGCCCAAAGCTCGCTACATGGATCAAGGATGTTGCAAAATATATATATCTGAAGTCTGAGTAATTAAGTCCGTAGGGGTGTCTTAACACCTGGTGCCCTAAAGCCAACTGGTTTGGGAGCCACCGACTCAACACTCGCTACATAGATGTAATATATTGTATATAAAAATTAAAAAAAAATCAGAAAAATCAGAAAAATTATTCCATTGCTGCAAAAAGATGTGAATTCTGATAAAACTTTAGGACAAAAATATTACTCTCTTATCAACTATACTTGTGACTGTTGTGGGCAAAAATGAGTTGATTAATATTTTGTCGACTGTGTATATAGAGAATGGTAAAAATAATCGGAGAATTTACTTATCCGTAATTTAGAATGAAACAAAACAACTATTGACTTGGAGTAGAAGTTTCACCTGATTAGACACTAACTTCTTTATTCTATTTTCTCTTGTCTTTTTGCTTTTGTGTGCATTAGTTTATTATCTTTTACTTTTGTAAAACGTTTGTGGGTATCGTTGCTGTAAGCCCTCACGAGACTATAACTCGTCCACAGGGACACCTAGGGGTTTAAAGGCTTGTTGCATATGCTAAATGCAACCGTGATCCCTACGAAAGTGGCTTAGTTTATTTTAATTGTTTCTTGTATTTTATTATTGTTTTGCTCGAGGACTAGCAAAATGTTAGGTTTGGGGGTGTGATGAGCGGAAAATATATCAAATATTACCGCCCCTTTTACTTAATATTTTGTTTAGTTTCTCGGGTTTGATGAACGTTTTGATGTGTTTTAGTTTATTTTGCAGATAAAATAATATTGGGATACAATGAAATCATTTAGGACGAAATGTGGGTCAAATAAGGGCAAAAATTGGACTTGACATATTAATTTTGGAGATTGGAAACTTGAAAGGGCGTTTTAACGAAGTGCAGTTTTGGAAATTCCAGTTTTGTGCATCTGTCGTATTTGGGCATAACTTTTTACTCCGATTTCGGATTGAGCTGATTCAAGTTCCAGATTAAGAAGACTCAAATATCTACAGCTTTGAAAGACAAAATAATTTCGAATTCTGAAGATTCATGCCTGAAATTGATGAACCATCCAGAAGTGTGTTGTGTGTAATTATTAAAGTCACTTTCAATCATTTTCAAAGCAAAAAATAAATTAATAAATAAATAATAAAAATTATCAAATCATCACCAAACATGATAAGAAATTAGTGGAGCAATTAATAATGGATTTGGTGGAGCAATTAGTGGAGCAATTAATAATTGATTTGGTGGATGATTTGGTGGAGGCAAAATTTTGCCTATAAATACCAAGCCATTTCATTTTAAAATTCATACTTTCTTCTAAGAAATTCCTTAAGAATACTAAGAAGATTGTATCTTGTTTGTTTATTTACAGCTTTCAGTAATTAATTTCCGCTTTCGCACTTTCTTTTCTTTACTTTTCAGTTTTTACTTTCCGCAATTTACTTTTACGCACAATACTTTTCTTTCTTTAATTTTCAGTTTTTACTTTTCAGTAATGAGGAGGTAACTCCCCTTTGCTGGGGTAAAAGGTAAAACTTTTATTAATAATATTTAGATTAATCTCCCTTAATTATAATATATAAACTAGTTAAAACCCGACTTAACGAGGATACCGCCATATTGGTCGGTTGGTAATTATTTAAATTGGTTTTAACCTGACTAAACTGGATACCGCCTGATTGGTCAGTTGGTAATTAATTATTAATTTGACTTAATCTGGATACCGCCTATATGGCTGGTTGGTAATTATCATGCAAAGTTAATTATTATATTAAGGGAGATATCTAAAATAGAAGTAATAAAAGTGGATCCTTTTACCTCGCATTTTCTTTTATTGTACTTTTACTTTATTTACTTCCAGCATTTACTTTTCAGCAATTTACTTTCAGCATTTACTTTTCAGCATTTAATTTTCAGTATTTAATTTCAGCATTTACTTTCCGTCATTTACTTTTCATCATTTTACTTTATGTCTTTTATTTTATTTAAGTTTTTACTAGCCCTAATTATGTGTTAGTTATCTGGGGTTGTGATGAATTCTAATATCACCGTTATAAAAGGTATTTTATAGTTGGGTAATTTAAGGGTTTACTTATTAAGTCTTAAGCTTAATGCTTCTTGTTGTCTGATCACCAATAAGATTGATGTGGTAAATCTAAAATGAACTAGACATAGGATTTAGGTTTTCAGTTTCAGCCTTAGACTTAATAGCCCACGATCTCCCTTGAGGATATACCTTTAATAGATTTCCTTACAGGATAGACATATACCTGTCGGGCGGGGGTAGCCATAATTGGAACTTAAACTTAATGAATCCAGATAATTTGGTTGACATAGACATATGGTTCAATTGGGTTAAACAGAGTATTTACGCCTGACCATCGACATAGGCTTTTGCATAATTTCGTGTTCCAGTTAGTAAACTGATTTATTACACAAACATAAAATAATCACTTCATCTTTTAAAAGATATTAGAATGATTCACAACCCTAGATCTTTGAGTTTTTTGTTATTTTCCTTAGTATTTTCTTTTGTTTATTTTATTTATTTTAATTAAGAAAACCACATTCAACCAATCAAACAACATCTTCTCTTCTCCATATAATTAGATACCTGTAAATAAATAGTATCAATAATTAATAACAACAGTAGGAAATTAGTCCTCGTGGGATCGATATTTTTATACTACTTGAACGATACGTGCGCTTGCGTTATACGTGTGTGTTTACGCCGGTCAGAATGTTAGCCACAAGATATTTGTAGTGCACCGAGGTAAGACTAATAAATTCTTAAGATAAAAGTTTTCTCCATTGTGTTAGTTCGTCATCTTCTAGATAATACTTTTTTAGGTGTTTCTAACTCTTTATGTTTGTGTCAATTCATGATTTGCATTTTTCTATTTGATGATTTTGTTTGAACATGCAGGCTAAAAGTAGTAAATAACATATCCCACCAACATCATTAATATGATATCCTATAATAACTCTAAATGACTCTTTTGGAGTTGTTATAAAAATATCACATTGTTTTAAATTTTTTTAATTTTTACTCTTTAATTACCTACTTGATCAAAATAACCTATGATCAAAATACCTATTGTGTTTTATTGGTTTACTAGTGTGTGTTGTTTCCTTCTACTTTATTTCTCTTGTAATCTCCAATATTTTCCGCATTCAATTATTTTTAAATCTATTGTTTTAGAGATGGTGATTTTTTTTGTAATGTTTTGCCCTCTGGTAATTTTAACGTGCCAAAAATTAGAATTCAACACTAGCTCATACCTTCTGAGGCGAATTAAAAGGTCCTGACTCGATAAGAAAGTTTTGTGACTTAAATAAAAAAACTTTTAATATAAGTTTGAAATTTGATCCAACCTCACTCGCTTCAGGTCTCCTCTTTAATTTTTCAAGTCCTGTTTTTACTCGATCTTACATACCATTTGTTTATTCCTACTCATAAACATTTAAACAAATTCAGACTTCACTTTAGAAGCTAAAGTGGTTTTACCTAATAGTCATGAATTTATCAAATTACTTTAAAAGTTGAGTTTACTAAACACTCATTCAGTTTCACGTAACATTTATGGTCTATTTGTTCTGTTATAAAACGATTTCTATAAATAAAATATTTCCATGAAAATCATCAAATGGAACGTTTGAGGCTTGAGAAATGCCCCAATATTTTCGAGCATTATAAACATTTCTCCAATAGAGACTTCAATTTATCTTTCTGTGAGAAATAAATTTGATGTCTAAGCAGATGACAAATGTGAATAAAAAATTACATTCTGTTTTTTCGGTAAATAGAAATGGTATTGACAATGTTATGGAACTCAGATGTTGATGTCGACATAAAGTCCTTTAGCAAACATCATATTGATGCTGAAGCTCGATATGAGACTGGTTTGAATATGAGATTGACAGAAGTGTACGAGCACTCTGAATTAAAGATGAAGAAGCATACTTGGACACTGATGAGACGCCTAGCAAGATTATCTTATTCTCTTTGGGTATATTTTGGTGATTTCAATGACAATTTTCACTACAAAAAAACATTTGGAGGAATGATAGAAATCTAGGTATGATCACTGACTTTAGAGATGCTATGTATGATTATGACTTGATTAATTTGGAGAATATAGGTCATCCTTTTATATGGTCTAATAGGATATTTAGATTAGGCATCATCTAATTGAAAAAAATCTAGATAGATTTCTATACAGTAGAGACTGGAGAAACACTAGTCATGACTTGGTGGCCATAAATTTGGACACTTGGAGCTCTGACCACTATCCGGTGATGTTGGAAATATATGATAGAAGTATTGGAGTGAATTATAGAAGAAGAACCTACTCGAGAACTTACTATGATGACATGTGGAGCCCTTACAAGTTTTCAAGGATATTGTTTAAAGTGAGTGGAGTAATTATGGAAGTTAGAATGGAGAGAATCCAGTCCAAATCCTTAAGAAAGCTTCGAAAAATTCAATGGCTCAAATGAAAATTTGGAGCAAGGTAGAGTTTGGAGGAGAATAAAGAGTAAAATAGAGATGTGATAATGAGGAGGAGATCAGAACAATTGAAAAATAAATTGATAATATTTTACTGGATGATAATGTGTATTGTAAGCAAAAGTCCATAGTAGATTGGCTAAAAGATGGGGGGGTAAGAATACTAAATTTTTCACTCAAAAGCCACGGTGAGAAAAAGAAAGAGCAGGATATAATGAGTGCTAGATAATTATGGCAATTAGAAGGAATAGGAATATGAGATAGAGAAGGAATATTGTGACTACTTCGTGAAACTTTTTAGCACATCCAATCCAAAACAAAATCAAATTAAAGTTATGTTGTCTACTGTAACACCCTGGTCACTCCCGCGTGATTTCGACGGCCATTTTCTTCGTGAGTGATGTATTATGTATCATAAAATCATGTATGAGTGCGATTGTATTCACGAAATCATTTTTCGAAAACTTGGAGAATTATTTGCAGTACTAGTATGCAATTACTTTTCAATTGAGTTCTAGACAGTCCTCGGTATTTTAGACATAAGGTGAGCTACCGATGTCTATTTTTGGAGATCTTTATATCATCAAAAATTTTAGACAAAGATCGATAACTTTCATGTTGAATATTTTTCAATTTTCGAGTAGAACAAGATCAAAAGTGCATATTTTCTGGCTTGCACTGTTTAACTTCAAGAAATATCATTCATTTTTGACATATGCTTGCTTTAAAATAATATTTCATTCAAAAACTATCTCTATTACTTTATAAATAAACTATTATTCATCTTCTCTCTCACCTCCCTCATTATCTTGGCCTTCAACACCAAATTTATTTTTTCCTTCTTTTTATCAGGCCAAAAGCAAGGAAATTTGGTGGCTTTTCAAGCGATTTATCATCCAAGTAAGTCTCTATTTTTTCATTCCTTTGATTTTGAAAACCCTTAGTAAGTTTTCATCTTTCTCAAGTTCAAAATTATGGTAACCATAAGTTAGATTGTATGCACTTGACATGATCAAGCATGTTAGAGTGATTATTTAGGTGCTTTGTGGCTTTAAGTTATACGATATGCATGAGTTGTAAAGAATTATGCATAGCCAATTTTTTCAAGGAGGATGAAATGCTTGATGTTGTCTTGTTGCTAATGATACATGCCTTGGTTATGATGTAGATGAGCCATGAAAACTACACCAGCTTCATGTTGGTTTCTATTAAGGTCCCGGATCGATTATAAGCATGAAAAACATTGCGAATACATATTGACGAAGTTGTGGAATACTCACATCGATCGGTTGAGACGATTTGAAGACGAATGAAGCCAAAAATGCTCACTGGTTTGGCGCCACTGCTGTGCAGAATTCTTCACTGGTTTGGGCAGTTTCAGATCTCATTTTGAAGCTCCAAACTTCGTCGAATGGATCCCGCCTCATGGGTGAACCTCCCTAACACCTTCGCAAGTCCCGTAAGTGTGCTAGCACTTGAGTTTTTGCCACAAAAACTCACTCATTGCTCCCTTGAAGCTCACGGCAGTGAGCTGTGAAGAAGAGGAGAAAAGAGCCCCTTGGGCGTGAATTGTGAGAGAGAAATGGAGGAGAGAAAAATGTGTATTAGTTAGTCAAAGCATTTTCCAAAAATGCTTTATATATTTTCCAAGAAAATATATTAAAACAATTACCAAATAATACATCAAATAATAAAATGGTAAAAGTCTCACCAACTTACACTATTTCATCTACTTCCATCTACTATTCAATGTCACTTTATCAAAGTGACTTGATGTTAGTCAATCCTTCAATCAATCAATCACATCCATCAATCAATCAATCACTCAAAGTGATTTTTGATTTGACGCTTGATGTGACGAATGATTTGACGCTTGATGTGACTTGCGTCGCCGCACTCGAATTCGAAATACGAATGTGCTCGCAATCACACCCGGGCTCGGGTTCGCTAATTCCAAATTAGCGAGTTTTCCGTTGCGTCGTAATTAAATGATTACGCCTAGCGAATTCACTATTCACATCGCTAACAAATTAATTCTAAATTAATTCGTTCGCCCGAATGAAAATCCAATTTCAATTCCGCGTCGAAATCTAATTTCGTTTAATATATCGAATATATTAATTTACCGATTAATTCCAAATTAATCATTCTCTCTCTTTAGACGATATTTTATCCTAGATAAAATATCTCCGTAATTAATCCTAGATTAATTTTCTCTCTCTTCTATATAATCCCAGATTATTAATGAGTGCGAGTTATGCGTCATAGGTGCATTATCGGGAAGCGACCCATGAGATCCCCGGATAATTCGGCAGTAAATACGGTCGTCGGAGTATCCGAATCACGTACGTACCAAGTACTACGTTCTACCGATTTACGAGACAAGATCAGCTTCTAGCAAAGCACGAAGTCTATCCAATTCTCCGGTCATATTCATCTAAGAATATTTAAGATCTATATCAGGCGTAGTATACCAAGTATCATGTATATCGGCCCAGTATCGGATAGTCACGTGCTAGGGCTGGGGCTGGATAAATGTCTGCCCCGTCCGAAGCACATATCAGATGTCTGGTAACTAGTCTCTATAATCGGATATACATGACCTTGTCATAATATCCCGATGGCCGGCCAGCACTTAAGAGCACTAATACCGTATCCTGCGTGACATCATCTCCACTATGACTGGAGTGATACTTCCGTCTTGACATCACACCCAATACTCTACGATTCTCAATATACCCAGCATTGGCGTACACAGAACCGGTTAGAGTCCTAGACGACCTCAACCAAAGTATATTGATTGTCGTAAGCATTAGCGGTGCAAGTCTCAGGTTAAGACCATACACACCTACCCTGATTTCGGACTCCCATAGACACATAGTCATAATACCAATGGGATTCCGAGGGGTCTATCCAGAGCGAAGCTGTTTCCCGTACCATCGGTGAAACACAACCTCCTATCGCACTTGCATGAGTATCCAATACCCAAATATATGAGAACTATGCTGTTGTGCCCTCACAACGCGCACAAGTGCAATACTAGCCTATTCTGCATTATCGATGTCCAGTCTCGATAATACTCCGGCTAGGGATATTTAATGATTAATCCATCGTGGACTGATACTGTCTCATATCATTCTCAATCCAGGAACTAATCATAGGGACCTCTCTTCATTTATATATCTAAGGTGATCTAATCACAAATGATGAGAGTGCAATTTCCTTGTCACATAGTTAATTTGTACAACAACACTATGGTCTGTACAAATAGTGACGCTATGGGTCATATTATCCAACAATCTCCCACTTGGCACATAGCCAGTCACTCAAGTGTCGAACACCCGAACTATGTACGGTTCGCTCAAATTGCTGAGAAAAGGTTTTCGTCAGCGGATTTGCATGATTATCGTCTGACGCGATTTATACGATCATCACATCGCCACGATGTATGATCCGAACGAATCAGATGAATATAGAAGTATATATCTGGATCGTCGATGAGACCTTTAATTCTTTAGCCTTGTGCTGAAGCCTAGCTCAGCTGCTAACAGAACTATATCTAATCTAATTAGATTTATTATCGACCCAAATGGCTTCTATTGCTGCCTCAGCTGCAGCAATAATCCGCATTTGTTGTTTATTCGGCAACAGTATCTTGCTCGGAAGATTTCCAGCTCACTGTCCCGTTATTTAAACTTTATAGTACCGCAGTATTTAACTGTTTGGAAACTTGCAGCAGTGATCCCAGTCACTCCAAGTTCTCATTCTCCATAGTTTTAGACAGCATCTTTAGTTCTCTAAGATACTAACAGATGTTCTTTAACTTCAATCTAGTGACCATCACTTGGATTGACCTGATCATGACTCCATATGCTCGAAGCGTATGAGACACCAAATCAAGTACATTTTAAATGTACAATTTCCCAGAGAGTGTTAACAACTCGAAATCTATCCCAGTAGATCTTTATTCATTGAATAAAGGTTGTTACTCCCCAGAATTCTACGGAGAATTTCTATGAAAGCCAAGCTTTCACCAATTACTTTATGGGAATTTCATTATCAGTGCTCTCCCACTAACCTCCTTATATACACAAGAATCATTTCGTTTTGAATCAAATCATTAACCATTATGATTATTTCAAAACGACAGTTCCAAGAACCTTATGCTTGCTTCAATCCAAACATGGATCGAATAACCCGCAAACCTTGTTTGTCGGTTATACAAAATCGTCAGGATGTTGTAAGCATCCTCCAAGAGGTTTCCTTTTCAGGAAAGCGATTTTGATCATTAACTGACACATTTCATAAATGAAATATGCAGTATCTACAAGCATCTTCAAAATGGATTTACCATGGCAACAGGTAAAAGGTTGAACCGTAATCAACACAATGTTGATAACGATACCTTTCCGTCAAAAGCCTAGCTTTGTACGTTGGTATGTTGCCATCCATGTATGTCTTCCTTGAAGACGTTTACTGTACCAATAGGCATAATGCCTTGCGGTACAACAACTAGTATCCAAACATAGTTGTTATACATGGAATCCATTTCGGACTCATGGCACTTTGCCATAATAGGGAGTCGATACCTTGTATCACTTCCTCGTACGTAGTCGGTTGGTATACCTCCATAAGATTTACATCTTTAAGGGGTTACATCAGAAACCCATACCCCAAGTTGTTTTCTGATTCTCTCCGATCTACGTGGTTCTTGTGTATTCGAAGATTAATGGTTTAGTTTCATCCTTGATGAACTATATGTGTTCCATTAAGGACTTCGTGCCTTGAATAGTATTACTCTGATTTTCATCGAGTATCACTATTCTCCCACTGACCACTGCATATCGGTGTTCCTCTTAGGCAAACCGCATGGTGAGCAACAATTATATTGTTCTCATGTGAGATTTATAAGTACTATACTTATGGTTTCCCTTAGGATAACCTATATTTGGCACTTATCCAATTTGGGTTTTTAGTTTGGTATCATCCAAACGTTATGCCTGGCATACCCAAATTATTAGGAATGAGAAACCCTGTTTCTTTCCTGTTCATATCCTATATGATATCTGTCAAACAGATTTATATGGAACCTTATTCTAAATAAGTTTTGCACTGTTAATATCATTATCCGTTGAAGGAAATGATAGCTCAGAGAGCGACTAGTGATAAACCTTATCATGTCCAACAAAATTCGGTTTTTTCGGACACACACCGTCTAACTGACGTGTCTCGGGAGGAGTCCTCATCTGAAAGAATACTATACTCTTTCATGTATGTTTGAAACTTACTGCTTAAGTATTTTCCATTACGGTCTTACCGTGACGGGATAATACTATAGTCGATCTGTTTATCTACTTCGTGTCGAAACTCTAAGAGTTTCCGATCTGTGTTCTTCAAAAGAAACACATAATCATAACGTGATGCCACATCCGTTAAGGTCACGAAATATTCATGTTCACATCTAGCCTAGCTAGATATGGGCCCACTAACTTCACCATGAATAGGGCTAATAGATCGGTGGCATTTACACTATTACCAAGTAAACAGTGTTTTAGGTACTTTACCTAATAAACTAGATTCGTAGACTTTATTTGAATAGTCAAATCAGTCCTAGTACACACTCTTCAAAAGTGCGGATATACGAGTCTTGTTTAATTATGTCCTAGACAACAATGCCACAAATAAGTCTCTACTTGATCAAATCAATTTGAGCTATTTATTTGTCATTTTATATGTTTTGAGATTTCAATTATATTCAAAATATAAATTCTGTTATTCACATCTAATGTGTTTATCTCAGTATCATCTTTATATAATGAAACACTTAGTGTTCTAGAATATAAAGGTTTATCCACAATGGATTAAACACTGATATAGAGATAATGTCTCTAGTCAAACTAGTTACATTATAACAGTTCCTAATTTAAGTACACACCCGAAGGGTAGTTCCTAAACTTAGGTATCTACGGTCGAAACAACGACTTTCGTCCCGTTTCCGATTCGCAGAACAATCTCAGCTTGAAGTCAGTATCCTGCTCAAAGCAGATTCTGAACATCAATACATATATTTTATGTACCACACTAAGTATTTAAAATCTAATTTCAATACTAGTAGTGAACATAACTTTGACAAATATTTTTAAAGTAAGAGCCTTGCCCTTCTTTAATTCCTTCGTGTCTGCCATATCAAATGGTAGTCACTTTGGGATATGTCAATTATCCTTTTCAATATTTCAGAACCTTAGGCCAAGCCTTGGGTTTTTAGAATATCGAAACAATGTGCACCTCGTGCTACATGCCCAATTGCAAACTTTGACTTTTCACCTCTAGAATAGTCAATTAATTCTCCAAGAATTATTTTGCAATTTTAATACTTATTAAATCTAAAATTAGATTTATGACAAGTATATTAAATTAAGCATAAAGTCATCATCACATAAATCTTCCAAAGATTTTATGCTCTACTTATTTTGCTTAATTTTGGGCTTAAGGTATAATAAGTTATTTTATCAAATAAAGTAACCTATTATTTATTCCCAATTTGAAAATTAAATCATTTAAAATATTTTAATCCCAGATTATATTTTAAATATCCAACTTTTCAATTTTATCTTGATTACAATAGTCCAACTATTTAATCAACGATTAGTGGTACTATATATATTAATGATTATAATAGTCCAACTATATAACCAAATATAATCCAATTAATTAACCTCAATTACATTGATTACTATAATCCAATTATAATCAACTGTAAACTGAAATTAATTAATTCAAATATATTGATTAATATAATCCAATTATATATAGTCAAGTATAATACAGTCCAACTGTTTTATTAAAACAACATAAATATTAGTCCAACTAATACTTTTAATATATGACGAGTGATATTTGTTTGAGCGCGTATGGCGAGTAATTGAACGAATATTGCAAATTCAATTCTTGCCTCCCACTATTTTTCGTCGAGCCTCTAACCCTCTGTCGAGAACTCGGGAAACCGTGTTTCCTAGTGGGCTAGGATCCCGTTAATATCACACACTCTTGACTTTGGCCAACAAATTGTATGATAATTAACTAGGTAGATCTCTAAGATCAATTGGATCTCATCCAACTCCTAGATCCGGTAGGTGGACATCCAAGTCCGAAACATATATCTTATATATGCCTATATATCCAATATATAGCCTAACCTTTTTCCTCTGAATCAACTAGGCCTTGGCTTTGGCACAACAAACCTGATGATCCCAGTCAAGCGCGGACCCATTGACCATGGAAGCTTCGTAATCAATGTCGATGGACAAGAAGTGGTCTTGACTTTGGCAAAAAACCACAACTTGGACAAGACACCAATATGGAACAAAGCCTCATGATTCAAACACATCTTCGAGACGGACAAGGGCTTGACTTTGGCCAACAACCCATGCCAATCTAGGATCTTGAGTAAGAATCACTCAATGGAAGGAAAAGACGCATGATATTTGATGAGGGCTTTTCGCGTGCAAATTGGCTACCAATTTCATTATCTTTGTTAAGGTCTCATCATCATACCCCTTAAACATGCATTCTAAATACATAATAAAGCGAGTATGAAAATAAATAATAATGATATGCGGATGGATACTTAACACATTGATCCTAGATCAAATCTCTCCCTTCTTCTCACTCAAGCTAGCACTTGTATTACTTCTACCCGTTACACTACACTTCTAAAGAAACCTCATTTACATTGAGGGGAATAGGTGAGAAGAGAATACAAAGAGAATAAAGGTGATAAGGCTGGACACGCAGGTCCAATTTAATAAATCGAATTTATTACAACAATTTCCAAAATTGCCCCACCCGACTGATATCCATCCGATATACATTATTCATTCATCACAACCACGTATTCACACATAAGCATGCTATCAATCAATCTAATCAAATTAATTAATCTGATTAATGTGATCATCCAATGTTCAAACAACGATTTGATTTTGCTCGAAACTCGTAAATATTAATTTAAAATACTATTTAATAAGTACTCAAAGTACGAATTCTGAATTAAATTAAACTACATAATTAAATCCAATTTAACATGTATTTAATACTAATTCACTATTCAATTCCAAATTAAATATTACACTTTATTTAATAAACCTTTACGACTTAAATTCCAAATTTAATCGCTTCGGGTCTCAAAGCCCGATTAACGTCCAACGTCAATTCAATTCAAGTCTAATGGGCTTTAATTAATTTCTTTAAGGCGTGGGCTTCGGCAACCAAAGCCCAATCAAGGAGTTACCCCATAAGCCCAGAAATCAATTTAGGCCCATTAGGCCCAATTAAACTTTAAAGGTTTATAAGTCGCATTTGGGCTTAACGGAAGTGGCTTTGGGCCCAATTGGATCCAATCCATTTGGCCTAAATCCAACTTTGAACAATAAAGCCCAATAAGCCCATTTACAACATAATAAGCCCAAATCCAATTTAAGGCCTAAATAACTAAATTACATGAATCCAATTCCGCAATTTAATTACCTAAAGTGCATTACATGATTAATCACCAAACCAATTATATTTCCAAAACATGAAATTAGTCCAATTAATCATGCTCATTATCATCATCACATGTCCAACACATAAATGAAAAAATCAAACCCATTACATGCTTTTAAGTCTCGGCCAAGGAGGGATTTTGTGTCCGATTTGGTTTCAATCCAATCGAACCCACAATCGACATCAAATCACCATCCTAAATGATTTCCAATACATCCAATGTTCAAAAATCAAAATACAAAGACATTATAGGGCAATGTCCAATTCGGCCAACATGATTAATTTGGGGATTTATGTTCAATTCAAAATCCAATCCAATTAGTTTCAAATTAACATCATCCTACATGATTCTAACTCATCCAATGAATCAAAAATAAAAAATCCAAGATTTCCAAAATACCCAATACATTCGGCCAACATAACATTTTGGGGAAATTTATTCCAAATCAATTTTCATGAAATTGATCCAATCAACTTTCAATACAAACACATTTAAGCATATTCATCAATCCAATTTCACAAAATCATGCTCAAATTCAATTTGCCCAAATTTTAAGCCCTAAAATTTTCATGCTCAAACCTAGGCTCTGATACCATTGTTGGTTTCTATTAAGGTCCCGGATCGATTATAAGCATGAAAAACATTGCGAATACATATTGACGAAGTTGCGGAATACTCACATCGATCGGTTGAGACGATTTGAAGACGAATGAAGCCAAAAACGCTCACTGGTTTGGCGCCACTGCTGTGCAGAATTCTTCACTGGTTTGGGCAGTTTCAGATCTCATTTTGAAGCTCCAAACTTCGTCGAATGGATCCCGCCTCATGGGTGAACCTCCCTAACACCTTCGCAAGTCCCGTAAGTGTGCTAGCACTTGAGTTTTTGCCACAAAAACTCACTCATTGCTCCCTTGAAGCTCACGGCAGTGAGCTGTGAAGAAGAGGAGAAAAGAGCCCCTTGGGCGTGAATTGTGAGAGAGAAATGGAGGAGAGAAAAATGTGTATTAGTTAGTCAAAGCATTTTCCAAAAATGCTTTATATATTTTCCAAGAAAATATATTAAAACAATTACCAAATAATACATCAAATAATAAAATGGTAAAAGTCTCACCAACTAACACTATTTCATCTACTTCCATCTACTATTCAATGTCACTTTATCAAAGTGACTTGATGTTAGTCAATCCTTCAATCAATCAATCACATCCATCAATCAATCAATCACTCAAAGTGACTTTTGATTTGACGCTTGATGTGACGAATGATTTGACGCTTGATGTGACTTGCGTCGCCGCACTCGAATTCGAAATACGAATGTGCTCGCAATCACACTCGGGCTCAGGTTCGCTAATTCCAAATTTGCGAGTTTTCCGTTGCATCGTAATTAAATAATTACGCCTAGCGAATTCACTATTCACGTCGCTAACGAATTAATTCTAAATTAATTCGTTCGCCCGAATGAAAATCCAATTTCAATTCCGCGTCGAAATCTAATTTCGTTTAATATATCGAATATATTAATTTACCGATTAATTCCAAATTAATCATTCTCTCTCTTTAGACGATATTTTATCCTAGATAAAATATCTCCGTAATTAATCCTAGATTAATTTTCTCTCTCTTCTATATAATCCCAGATTATAATGAGTGCGAGAGTTATGCGTCATAGGTGCATTATCGGGAAGCGACCAATGAGATCCCCGGATAATTCGCAGTAGTAAATACGGTCGTCGGAGTATCCGAATCACGTACGTACCAAGTACTACGTTCTACCGATTTACGAGACAAGATCAGGCTTCTAGCAAAGCACGAAGTCTATCCAATTCTCCGGTCATATTCATCTAAGAATATTTAAGATCTATATCAGGCGTAGTATACCAAGTATCATGTATATCGGCCCAGTATCGGATAGTCACGTGCTAGGGCTGGGGCTGGATAAGTGTCTGCCCCGTCCGAAGCACATATCGGATGTCTGGTAACTAGTCTTTATAATCGGATATACATGACCTTGTCATAATATCCCGATGGCCGGCCAGCACTTAAGAGCACTAATACCGTATCCTGCGTGACATCATCTCCACTATGACTGGAGTGATACTTCCGTCTTGACATCACACCCAATACTCTACGATTCTCAATATACCCAGCATTGGCGTACACAGAACCGGTTAGAGTCCTAGACGACCTCAACCAAAGTATATTGATTGTCGTAAGCATTAGCGGTGCAAGTCTCAGGTTAAGACCATACACACCTACCCTGATTTCGGACTCCCATAGACACATAGTCATAATACCAATGGGATTCCGAGGGGTCTATCCAGAGCGAAGCTGTTTCCCGTACCATCGGTGAAACACAACCTCCTATCGCACTTGCATGAGTATCCAATACCCAAATATATGAGAACTATGCTGTTGTGCCCTCACAACGCGCACAAGTGCAATACTAGCCTATTCCGCATTATCGATGTCCAGTCTCGATAATACTCTGGCTAGGGATATTTAATGATTAATCCCTCGTGGACTGATACTGTCTCATATCATTCTCAATCCAGGAACTAATCATAGGGACCTCTCTTCATTTATATATCTAAGGTGATCTAATCACAAATGATGAGAGTGCAATTTCCTTGTCACATAGTTAATTTGTACAACAACACTATGGTATGTACAAATAGTGACGCTATGGGTCATATTATCCAACACTTCACTCTTAATTACGAGAAGTCATCAACGTTCTTCAGTAGTAACACTCAAGATAGATATAAGAAAGTAATCAAAAGCATTTTCCAATTGAAGTGGTTTCTAAACATGAGAGATACCTAGGGCTACCATCCATGATAGGTAGAAAATATAAGAGTTTTTTCAATGATGTCAAGCTTATAGTATTAAGGAAGATAATTAATTGGAAACACAAATTCTTTTCAAGTTGGGGCAAATTCTTATAAAATATGTAACACAAGTAGTACCAGCTTTTGCGATTAGTGTCTTCAAGCTATCTTTGGGATTTGTGAGGACATCCAAAGAGCTATTACAAGTTTCACATTCTATTTCACTAGGACATGACCGTTAGGAGATGACGTTGCTGTTGGACAATTATGACCCATAACATCACTATTTTGTAAAAGACATGGTGTTCTTGTACAAAATTAACTATGTGACAAAAGAAATTGCTCTTTTATCATTTCGTAATTAGATTACTTGGATATATAAATGATAAAACTCAATATGATTAGTACCAGATTAATAAGATATGAGACAATATTAATCCATGAAAGGTTTAATCATTAAATATCCCTAGTCATAGTATTATCGAGACTGGACATCGATAATGCAGAATATGCTAGTATTGCACTTGTGCGCGTTATGGAAGCTTAACGACATAGTTCTCATATATTTAAGTATTGGATACTTATGCAAGTGTGATAGGAGGTTCTGTTTACCGATGGTACGGGAACAGCTTCGCTCTGGATAGACCCCTCGGAATCCCGATGGTACGGGAATAGCTTCGCTCTGGATAGACCCCTCGGAATCCCATTAGTAGTAGGACTATGTGTCTATGAGAATCCGAATCAGGGTGGGTGTATTTGGTCTTAACCTGAGACTTACATCGCTGATACTTGCGACAATTAGTATACTTTGGTTTTGGTCTTCCGGGGCTTTAACAGGTTCTGTGTACATCTCTTCTGGGTATACTGAGAATTGTAGTGTGTTGGATGTGATGTCAAGATGGAAGTACCACTTCAGTCATATGGAGATGATGATCACGCAGGGATACAAAACTGGTACTCTTAAATGCTGCATCTATCGGGATAATATGACAAGGTCATGATTATCCGATTAAAGAGACTAGTTGCTAGTGATCCGATATATGCTTCTTACGAGGCAGACACAATTCCAGCCCCATGCCTAGCATGTGACATCCGATACTGGATCGTAATACGCAATACTTAGTATACTACGCCTGATAAAGATTATATATTCATTTAAAGAATATTTCTGGAGAATTGGGTAGACACGATGCTTTGCTAGAAGCCAACCATGTCTTGTAAATTGGTAAGAACGTGGTACCGAGTACACACGTGTCCGGATAGTCCGACAACCGGATTTACTGCCAACATATCCAGGGATCTCTTGGGTCGCTTCCCAAAGATTCACCGATGAGATTTGACTCGAACAGAATTAATATGGGATTAATTATGAGAGAGAAAATTAATCTGAGATTAATTACGGTAAGAATTAATCTGGGATTAATTAACAGAGAAAGAATTAATATGAGATTAATTGCGTCATGAATTAATATGGGATTAATTCGTGAAGAAGAGAGAACGCGATTAATTTGGAATTGATCGGTAAAATAAATTTAATAGTTAAATTGGATTTTTCTATTTAATTTATTTATTTGGGCTAAAATAATATATTAGATATATTAATTGAAATTGGATTTCAATGCGGAATTAAATTGGATTTTAATTCTAGCGAACGAATTAATTTAGAATTAATTCGTTAGCGACTTCCGTAATAATTTTACGAGGCATTATTATTTAATTAAATTGGATTTAATTACGTCGCGACGGAAAGTTTGTTTAATCGGATTAAACGTAACCGAGCCCGAAGTGTGTTGTCTAATCCCACTTGAATTTTGAATTTAATTGGGTGGGACCCACCACTCACATCACTTGTCAAAGGTGATGGTGGTAGTTGGCAAAAGTAAATGGTTTTTTGGAAACCACTTGTTTTTAACCAACATGGTTTTAGAAACCGTATATAACACACACTTGTTTTGGAAACATTAACTATTCACTCTCTCTCCTATTTTCTCTCAAATGGCCGAATTTCTCTCTTCATTTTCTTTGAATTTTGTTGTAAAATTTCAACTTGCTAGCACATGGAGAGTCAAAATAAGGTGATAGGGAAACTCACCCATGAGTTTGGAATTCAAATCAAAGGTTTGGAGCTTCCAACAAAGAAGGAATTTTGAAATCCTAAATCCGATCAATGTGAGTATTTCCGCAACTCCCTTTGATTTATTCACACACGAATCACGCTTAGAAGATCCTTGACATGTTTAGGACACTTACAATGGTATCAGAGCCATCATAAGCTTGATTTGAACCTAGGGTTTATATACTTTAATTTGGGATTTTTGCTTGGAGTTTGAAAATGCCTAAATTGATTGTTGGGTTATGTTTATATGATGTTCAATTGGATTTGTGCATTGTTGGAATTGAGAAAAATTGATTAGATAAAAAATCCCCAATTTCTTATCATGGCCGAAAATTACCCCTAGGTTGCTCATGGTGATTTTTTGAAAATTAGACAATTGGATGTGTTGTTGGCATGAAATATATGTTGGATGTTGATTTAATTGGATTGAAATCAATTAGCATGATAATTTCTTGTCAAAACCATGAGCTATAAGCATGTTGTAAGGAATTATTTTGCTTCAATTTGTGTTGGACATGAATTGGAAATGTTGAGCATGATAATTGATTTAATTAGTGTTTTGGAAACATTAGATTAGTTGATTGATTATGTTAATTGCACTTTAATTAAATTAATATGTAATTTGGAATAATGTGTTAATTTAATTTGTTGTAATTGGGCTTAATGGGCTTGGTTGGACCAAGTTTGGTTTAAGACAATTGGGTTGGATCCAATTGGGCCTAAAACCATTTCTATAAAGTCCAAATATGACAATTGCGCCTTTAAATAATTTAATTGGGCCTAATGGGCCTAAATTGATTTTTGGCATAGGGTGATTCCTAATTGGGCCTTGGCATCTTGGGTTTGATCCATAATGGCCAAAGCCCATGCCTAAAGAATTAATTAAAAGCCCATTGGACATTAATTAAATAGTATTGAATACTAATTGGGCCTTTGAGACCCATGAAGATTGGATTTGGAATCCAAGTCTAAAAGGAACTATTAAAAGTGTAATTATTTAATTTGGAATTAAATATGAATTAGTATTGAATCCAATTTAAATTGGATTTAAAATTGTAGTTCGATATAATTCAAGAATACGTACTTTGAGTATTTATTCTTAAACGAGTTGGACTCACGCAAATCAAATCGTTGTTTGAATATTGAATGGTAATTAATTCAAAGATTAATTAATTGGATTAGATTGATTGAATAACATGCTTTGTGTGAATACTTGGATGTATTGTATGAATAATGTATATCAAATGGATATTAGATGGGTGAGGGTAATTTTGGAAATTGTTGTAATAAATTTAGAATTTATTAAATTGGACCTGCGTGTCCAGCCTATTATCTTTATTCTCATTGTATTTCTATTCTCACAAATTCCCCTCAATGTAAATGAGGTTTCTTTAATGTATTATGTAATTGGGTAGAAGAATGAATAGTGCTAGCGGGAGAGAGGAAATTGAGAGATTTGTTATAGGAACAATTTATTATATATCCATCCGCATATCATTATTAATTTATTTCGCGCCTTATTATGCTTTTAGAATGCATGCTTAAGGGTGTATGATGAGACCTAATCAAAGATAATAAATTGGTTGCCAATTTACGGGAAAAATCCTCATCAAATATTAAACGTTTTCCTTCCATTGAGTGGTTCTCTCTCAAGATCCAAGATTGGCATTGGTTTGTTGGCCAAAGTCAAGATCAATATCCATCGCGGATGTGTGTGAACCATGAAAGCTTTGTTACATATCGCATGTCTTGGGTAGTTGTGATTTGTTGGCCAAAGTCAAGGTCACTTCTGTACATCGATGTGGATTACGAAACTTGCCCACTATTAATGGGTCACGTTTAACTGGAATCATTAAAATTGTTGAGCCAAAGCCAAAGCTTAGTTGATTAAGAGGAAAAAGGTTAGGAAATATATATTGGATATATATCTCGGACTTGGAGGTCCACCTACCGGATCTAGGAATTGGATGGGATCCAATTGATCTTAGAGATCTACCTAGTTAAGTTTCATACAGCTTGTTGGCCAAAGTCAAGGCTGTGTGTTATTTAACGGGATCTTAGCCCACTAGGAAACTAGGTTTCCCGAGTACTCCACAGAGGGTTAGAGGCTCGCCGAAAAATAGTGGGAGACTAGTATTAAATTTGCAATTTCGTTTAAATACTTGCCAATACGCGCTCTTTTATTTTAATTTATCATTGTTATATATATATTAGTTGGACTAATATTATATATTGCTTTCTTTGAACAGTTAGACTGTACAAGACACTACTCCACTTGTAGTTGGTCATATAGTTGGACTATAGTAACCATTACATTTTGAGTGTACCCGAAATCGTTGATTGAATAGTTGGACTATTGCAATCAAGATGGCTGGAAAGATTAGCGTTAGGGGCATAATCATAGATGATATTGTCTTTAACGGCTCCAATTTTCCAAATTGGGAGATGAATCTCAGGATAGTCCTGGGAGCTGAGAAGTTACCCTAATGGATAGAGAAACCCCTCGGACCTGAGCCTGGAGTTGAGCAAATAGTAGAACATGAGCTTTAGAAGACTCATTATGATGAATACTTTAGTGCTCAATCCGTTATACTTTCCGCAATAACTCCTTAATTTCGTCGTCAGAACTGAGGATTAGATCCTTATAGTATGATGTTGAAATTGAAGGATCTTCACAGATCTAACCTTAGATCTCAGAAGTACGAATTGTAAAAAGAAGCTCTTTTGCTCGCGTATGTTAGAGGGTACATCTGTCGAGCACTAGATGTTGCAGATGATTGCTGACATTGAACAGCTAGGTTAGCTGGGCATTACCTTCGAGGCCAAGACTTCTATAGATTTGATCTTATAGTCTCTGCCCGAAAGCTGGGAGTGTTCATAATGAACCAAGAGAAAAACTACTGAGAGTTAATGGCTATGCTCAAGGAGGCAAAGCCAGAGCTTCTGAAAGGGCAAGAAGCGCAAGGCACATCTTACTTCGACATCTCAGAAGGCCAAGGCTTGGCCGAAGGCTTCTGGGGGTATGAAGAAAAAGGGCAAAGGCAAAATCGTCACTGTCTTCTGGGAATACAAATGACATATCCCAAGATGTCTGCCTAAACTGTGGCAAACGGGGTCACTTGAAGCGTGACTGCCGTATGGACAAGGCAGACATTAAGAAAGTGAAGACAGAAAAGGCTCCGACTTCAGGTATGTTTGTTATAAACATGTCCACAACTAATTTTAAAATTGGATTTTTGATACTGGATGTGGTACATACATATGTACTGATGTGCGAGATCCGCTGATTAGCAGGAGACTGGCTTCAGATGAGATCGACCTATGAGTCGGAAATGGGACGAGAGTCGCTGTTTTGGCTGTGGGAACCTAAGTTTTGGAACTGCCCTTTAGGGCATGTACTTTAATTAGGAAACTGTTATAATGTACCTAGTTTGACTAGAAACATTATCTCTATATCTAGTTTAACCCGTTGTGGGTATACCTTTATGTTCCAGAACACTGGGTGTTTTGTTCATAAAGAAGATATTGAGATGTACACATTAGATGTGAATAACAGTATTTATATTTTGAATATAAACAAATCTCAAACATATAACATGACAAACAAATGGTTCAAATTGAGTAATTTTATTGAGACTTATTTGTGGCATTATCGTCTGAGATGCATTAACGAGACTCGTATATCCATACTTTTGAAGAGTGGATACTTGGACGGATTTGATCCTAATTCATATGATGTCTGCGAATCTTGTTTATTAGCCAAAGTACCTAAAACGCTTTTTAGCGATAAAAGTGTACGTGCCACCGAGCTATTAGCCCTCGTCCATAGTGACGTAAGTGGGCCCATGTCTAGCTAGGCTAGAAGTGGTTATGAATACTTTGTAACATTTACGGATGTTGCATCATGTTATGGTTATATGTATCTTATGAAACACAAGTCGGAAACTTTTGATATAATTTATGAGTTTCGACAAGAAGTGGATAAACAGACTCGCAAAAGTATTAAATCATTACGGTTGGACCGTGATGAAGAATACTTTAGTAATAAGTTTCTCGATTACTTGAAAGAGTATGGTATTCTTCACAGTGGACTCCTCCCGGAACACCTCAATTGAGTGGTGTGTCCGAACGGAGAAACCGAACTTTGTTGGACATGGTAAGGTCAATGATGAGTCACACTAAGCTATCAATTTCCTTCACGGGATATGCATTGAACAGTGCAATACTTATTTTGAATAAGGTTCCGTCAAAATCTTTTGGATAGACTCCATATGAAATATGGACAGGAAAGAAACCGAGTTTCTAATTCCTGATGATTTGGGAATGCTGGGCATACGTTAAACGTTTGGATGGTACCAAACAAGAACCCAAATCGGATAAGTGCCTATTTTTAGGTTATCGTAGGCAAACCAATGAATATTACTTATACCACCCACAAGAGAACAAGGTATTTGTTGCTCTCCATGCTGTTTTCCTAAGAGAAAATCCTAAATGAAGTGGTAAGTGGGAGGAAGGTAGAACTCGATGAAAATCGAAGTGATACTGATCCTAGCACCGACTCCCAAATGGAACACGAACAGTTCATCAGGGATGAGACTGTACCACAATCTTCTAATACACAAGAACCATGTAGGTCGGAGAGAGTCAGAAAACAACCTGAGAGGTATGGGTTTTTGATCTCACCTCATGTAGATATTAATCTCATTGAGGATAATGAACCGACTATGTGTGAGGAAGCGATACAAGGTATCGACTCCGCTTTATGGCAAAGTGCGAAGTCCGAAATGGATTCCATGTATATCAACCAAGTTTGGACACTGGTTGATGTACCAGAAGGCATTGTGCCTATTGGTAGCAAATAGGTCTTCATGGTGAAGACTAACATGGATGGCAACATACAAACGTACAAAGCTAGGCTTGTAGCGAAAAGGTATCGTCATCAACATAGAGTCGATTACAACGAAACCTTTTACCCATTGCCATGATTAAATCCATTCAGATAATGCTTGTTAATGCTGCATATTTCAATTATGAAATATGGCAGATGGACGTCAAAAACGCTTTCTTTAACGGAAACTTTTTGGAGGATTTTTACAACAGCCTGACGGTTTTGTCGTACCATAATATGCAAATAAGGTTTGCAAGTTAAATTGATCCATTTATGGATTGAAGCAAGCATTGTGTTATTGGAACCAATGTTTTGATGAGATCATAATGATATATGGTTTCATTCAAAACAAAGATGATTCTTATGTATATAAGAAGGATAGTGGGAGCGCACTGACAATGATTGTCCTACACATTGATGATGTATTGCTTCTTAGCAATGACATTCCCATAGTAAAATCGGTGAAAGCTTGGCTTTCATTAAAATTCTCTATGAAATTCTTGGAAGAGGCAACCTTTATTATAGGAATAAGGATCTACTGGGATAGATCTAAAAGTTTTTGGCACTCTCCGAGAACCCGTACATTGAAAGATATGTACGCGACCTAGTGTCTCATATGCTTTGAGCATGTGGAGTCACAATTAGGACGATCCAGGTGATGGTCACTGGATTGATGTTAAGAACATCCTGAGTATCTTAGACGAACTAAGGATGCATTCTTAAACCATGGAGAAGGAGAACTTGAAGTGACTAGGTTCACCGTTGCAAGTTTCCAAACCGATAAAGATGATTGTAAGTCGCAATAAGGGTACATATTTTTGGTTGAACATTGGAACAGTAAGCTGGAAATCTTCCAAGCAAGATACTGTTACCGATTCAACAACAAAAGTGGATTATATTCCTGCGGCTGAGGCAGCAAAAGAAGCATTTTTGGATCTACAAAATTCCTAATTGGATTAGGAGTAGTTCTGTTAGCAGCTGAGTTGGGCTACAAAACAGGCTAAAGAATTACGGTCTCATCAATGATCCAAGTATGTACTTCGACCATTTCATCTGATCCGTGAGATCATACATCATGGCGATGTTAAGATGAAAAGATCGTTACAGATGATAACCTTGCATATCCGCTGACGAAAGCGATATCTCAGTAAAAGTATGAGTGACCCGTACATAGTTCATGTGTTGGATACTTGAGTGATTGGCTATAGGCCAAGTGGGAGATTGTTGGACAATTATGACCCATAGCATCACTATTTTGTAAAGGACATGGTGTTCTTGTACAAAATTAACTATGTGACAAAGGAAATTGATCTTTTATCATTTTGTAATTAGATTACTTGGATATATAAATGATAAAAGTCCATATGATTAGTACCGGATTAAAAAGACATGAGACAATATTAATCCACGAAAGTTTTAATCATTAAATATCCATAGTCATAGTATTATCGAGACTGGACATCGATAATGCGGAATAGGCTAGTATTGCACTTGTGCGCGTTATGGAAGCTTAACGACAGAGTTCTCATATATTTAAGTATTGGATACTTATGCAAGTATGATGGGAGGTTCTGTTTGCCGATGGTATGGGAACAGCTTCGCTCTGGATAGACCCCTCAGAATCTCATTGGTAGTATGACTATGTGTCTATGGGAATTCGAATCAGGGTTGGTGTATTTGGTCTTAACCTGAGACTTGCATCTCTGATACTTGCGACAATTAGTATACTTTGGTCGTCCGGGGCTTTAACAGGTTTTGTGTACACCTCTCTGGGTATACTGAGAATCGTAGTGTGTTGGATGTGATGTCAAGATGGAAGTATCACTTCAGTCATATGAAGATGATGATCACGCAGGGAAACATAACTTGTACTCTTAAATGTTGCAGCTATCGGGATAATTTGATAAGGTCATGATTATCCGATTAAAGAGACTAGTTGTTAGTGATCCGATATATGCTTCGTATGGGGCAGACACAATTCCAGCCCCAGGCCTAGCATGTGACATCCGATACTGGATCGTAATACGCAATACTTAGTATATTACGCCTGATAAGGATTATATATTCCTTTAAAGAATATTTCTGGAGAATTGGGTAGGCACGGTGCTTTGCTAGAAGCCAACCATGTCTTGTAAATCGGTAAGAACATGGTACCGGGTATGCACGTGTCCGGATAGTCCGTCAATCGAATTTTCTGCCAACATATCCAGGGATCTGTTGGGTCACTTCCCAAAGATTCATCAATGAGATTTGACTCAAATAGAATTAATCTGTGATTAATTATGAGAGAGAAAATTAATCTGGGATTAATTAACATAGAAAGAATTAATCTGGGATTAATTGCGTCATGAATTAATCTGGGATTAATTCATGAAGAAGAGAGAACGCGATTAATTTGGAATTGATCGGTAAAATAAATTTAATAGTTAAATTGGATTTTTCTATTTAATTTATTTATTTGGGCTAAAATAATATATTAGATTTATTAATTGAAATTGGATTTCAATGCGGAATTAAATTGGATTTTAATTCTAGCGAACGAATTAATTCGTTAGCGACTTCCGTAATAATTTTACGAGGCATTATTATTTAATTAAATTGGATTTAATTACGTCGTGACAGAAAGTTCGTTTAATCGGATTAAACGTAACCGAGCCCGAAGTGTGTTGTCTAATCCCACTTGAATTTTGAATTTAATTGGGTGAGACCCACCACTCACATCACTTGTCAAAGGTGATGGTGGCAGTTGGCAAAAGTAAATGGTTTTTTGGAAACCGCTTGTTTTTAACCAACATGGTTTTAGAAACCATATATAACACACACTTGTTTTGGAAACATTAACTATTCACTCTCACTCCCATTTTCTCTCAAATGGCCGAATTCCTCTATTCATTTTCTTTGAATTTTGTTGCAAAATTTCAACTTGCTAGCACATGGAGAGTCAAAATAAGGTGATAGGGAAACTCACCTATGAGTTTGGAATTCAAATCAAAGGCTTGGAGCTTCCAACAAAGAAGGAATTTTGAAATCCTAAATCCGATCAATGTGAGTATTTCCGCAACTCCCTTTGATTTATTCATACACGAATCACGCTTAGAAGATCATTGGCATGTCTAGGACACTTACAGTTTCCATATTTGAACCTCTGTTGTGTACGTGCATGACGTGTCATGATTTATAATTGAAATATTTATACATGAATACATGCATGTCTGATATATATATATATATATATATATATATATAATGTATATAAAATACATGAAGCATATTTTTCATAACATGATCTATACATAAATATCATGCGACCTGGTGACCTAATATGGCCAATAAACAAACATGTGGACCCTCAAGACTGTGTTCCTAATGATTATAGCTCGTATCCATCTTCTCTTGAGCTTGTCCACTACATGAATGAATTGCTGCAACATAAAAAATAAGAGTGGAAAGTAAGTCATACGAATGATCTAGTGAGTGAATACTGAAAAGTTAAATATAATTTAACATATAATGAACGATGAATTTACTTTGTGAACCATGAAACCTAACTCTTGAGCTTCTGAAATATGAATCATAATTCTTGTGACACATATCTAGATTCGCATTCTGTGATCTGGAAGTTATGAAGATGATTGAAAGCTCATAACTACAATCACAAACGTAGATTTACAATCAATAAACGTGAATTGGAAACTGTACATTGTAAATAAGAATATGAACTATAAACATGACTTTCATACTTGAAAAAGGGACCGTAAGCTGTAAAATACACTGAAACTCATAAACATGACTGTTAATTGTATACATGATGTACATATTTTGAACTGAATCATGGACTGGAACTACAAACATGCTTGTAATCCTCAAGCATAACTTGTAAACTGACAATATTTATTGTAAACTATAAACTTAACTGAAAACTGTACACTTGATCTAGAAACTGTAAACACGATTTGAAGTTGTAACTGTAAACTATAACCCGAAGACTTAAACTATAATAAAAAATAGTAACAATAGTGTGAACTGAAAATCATCATATAGATTGAAAGCTGTAAATATGAATCGTAATGGTAATCGTGAATCCGTAAGCTAATAACATGACTAAAACTGAAAATGTGATTTGAACTGTAAAACATGGAAACTATTTAACTTGAAAGGTTACATATGCAATGACCGGGATTGAGATGTCTCTCTCTGTATCGCCATACGTATCAGGATTTGACCGTCACCCCCGCGTACATTTGCATGTGTCTGAAAACACGAAAACATTGCCAGTATCATAACTTAAAGTGTGTAAACTACTTATCGAGACCTAGCATCGCATAAGCAGATGAAGTTGAACTGTAATTGTAATGGCCTAAGATGGTCATCTGAACCATTAGGCATGATGAAATGTAACTGTAATAGCCTAAGTGGGTTATCTGAACCATTAGGAATGTTGAATTGTAACTATAACAACCTAAGAGGGTTATCTGAACCATTAGGCATGCTGAAACTGCTGAGGGTACGATACTCTACTAGCATTTTGAAAACCCTTATTTACTTGCACTTGAAAACACATAAGTTATATACTGTAAAGCATGAAACTTCAACTATGAATTTTAGGAAAATCATGAACTGTTAGTCTTGTAGCACAAGCTGTAAACGTGAACATGAGTTGTAAACTGTGAGATATGAACACGAAATCATAATTTGAGGACTGCATACATGAGCTGTAAGCATATAAAACATGATCTGAAAGCGTACAAACCATGAATTTGAAAACATGTTACTTGAAAACATAAGTTGTAAACATGACACATGAGACACATGACTGAAAAGGGAAATTCATGACATGTGACTATAAATCATGACATAAAACATGAATCATTAACTGACACATAAGCCGTGAAATCATGACATATGAAAACATAAATTATAAACTTGACATGTGTAACATAAACTATAAACTATAAACTATAAAACATAAATTGTGAATGTGACTATAAAATGTAAAACATGATGCTTGAACTGTAGCTCATGAATCGAAAGCTGTAAATCATAAACCAATGTCATACAAATCATAAATTGAAAACTGAAATCATGAACTCTGCCATGTAAAGCTTACGTAAGCTGTAAACGTATAAAACGGGAACTGAAAGCACATAAATCAAGGGCTAATTGTTGTAAATCATACACTATAAGTAAACTGTAACCTAAGAAACTTGAGCTGTATACATGAACAGTGACCCATTAAACTAAAACTAAAACATTATCTGAACTACAAACTGTTGGAGTTGGTACTTGGAGCGCTAATCAGAATAATGTATTATACATTATTTTTATTATTTATTAATAAAATAACTATATTTTCATTGGAGCGAATACTGATGAGCGGAAAATATATCACTATTTACCTCCCATTTTACTTAATATTTTGCATAGTTGCTCGAGTTTTATGAATATTTTGATGTGTTTTAGTTTATTTTACAGATAAAATAAAATCGAGACTCAATGGAATCATTCAGGATGAAATATGGGACAAATAAGGGCAAAAACTGGACTTGACATATGGATTTTGGAGGTTGAAAACTTGAAATGACGTTCTAACAAAGTACAATTTCGGAAATTTCAACTTTGCGTAATTGTCGTATTTTGGTCATAACCTTTTACTCTGATATTGGATTGAGGTGATTCAAGTTTCAGATTAAAGAAGACTCAAAGATCTACAACTTTGACGTTAATAATAATTTCGAATTCTGACGATTTCATGACCGAAATTAATGAAACATCCGGAAGTGTGTTATGTGTAATTATTAAAGTCATTTTCAAAATAAATAAATAAATAAATAAATAAAATTGTCAAACTTCCACCAAACATGCTTGCATGTTTGGTGGAGGATTTGGTGCCATGTTTGGTGGAGCAATTGATGGAGAAATTGGTGGAAGCCTTTGGATTTGCCTATAAATACCAAGCCATTTCATTTATAATTCTCATGCTTTCCTTAGGTTTTTGTAAGGAATTTAAGGATTGCATCTTGTTTGTATTTATTTTCAGTATTTTAATTATGTATTTTATTTTCAGTAATAGTAATAGTTTATTTTATTTTATTTTATGTTTAGTAGTTAAATTTCCGCTGGGGGAAGGGTGAAGCTTTTATTATTTTAGTTTAGATTAATCTCCCTTAATTATAATATGGAAATTATAATTTAAACTAAAGGTTATACCGTCTTAATGGCTGGTTTTATTTATTTGACATCATGTGACACCGCCTATATGGTCGGTCTTTAGGTGACAGATGATTACCGCCTATATGGCTGGTTTATGGACAAATAATAACACCGCCTTTAAGGTCGGTTGGACTTAAATTTGACTTAATGAGGATTTCGCCTATATGGTCGGTTGGTAATATCATTGATAATTTCTATATTATAATAAGGGAGATTTCTAAATTAGAAATAGTAAAAGTGGATCCTCTAACCCCATCATTTTATTTTTATTCTAGGGAAAAAATGAAACACAATATTCACATACTTAATAATTAATTTAATTATATATTGGGTAATTCTTTAGTTTGTTTATTTAATCTTAAGCTTAATGCTTCTTGTTGCCTGATCACCAATAAGATTGATGTGGTAAACTTAAAATGAACTTGACGAAGGATTTTAGGTTTCAGCCTTAGATTCAATAGCTCACAATCTTCCTTGATGATAGATAACCCTTTAATAGATTTCTTTACATGATAGACATATACCTGTCGGACGGGGGTAGCCATAATTGGAACTTGAACTTAATGAATTCAGGTAATTCGGTTAACATAGACATATGATTAATTGGGTTATTTGGGTATTTAGAGAGAGGCTTTTGCATAACTTTGTGTTCCAAGTTAGCAAATTAATTTATTACACATGTATAAAAAAATCAATTCATCTTTAGAATAATATTGTGTGAAGTCACAACCCTAGATATTTTGTGTCTTTTGTTATTTTCCTTAGTATTTTCTTTTGTGTCTTTAATTTATTTATTTAGCAAATCCACATTCAACCAACAAATCAAGCAATCATTCTATTCTCTCTTTAATTAGATACTTGTAAATAAATAGAATCAATAATTAATAACAATAGTAGGAATTAAGTCCTCATGGGATCGATATCTTTATACTACTTAAACGATACGTGCGTTTGCGTTATACGCGTGTGATTACGCACGCCGGGGACTTATTTTTCTTGAGTTATTAATTTTGAAGCTATCTAATTTACTTGTATCTAATTTTCTTTTTATTTGTAATTTTTATTTCCTTCTTTTATTTTTCAGGTGTTTGACATGGATCTTTATTGGGAGATAGAAAGATTACGAGCTTTACTAGAAGAAGATACACCCCAAATCAGGGAGCAACAGTCCGGTTTTTTGAGGCCTGTTGTCCAGCCTAATTATCATTGGATGCCATAACCAAGCAATACTACATTTGCTCAACAGAACGCAATGGGGAGATGTGAGATATGCGATGGTAACCATCTGAGTAATCAATGCATACACGTTTCAGGGTGGCAAAATTATCGGAATCATTCAAGGTACCAAGAACCAACATATTTCACTGAACCACATTTTCCATCTTATCCACCATCCACCTACGATCTTCATCAAGAACCAGAACCATCAGAGGAAGATCAGTTGATTGACATGCTCAAAGATTGGCTCGAAGAACGGGAAGCTCAATTTGATGCACAAATTCAGAGTCAAGCGGCATCTATATAGAGGATGACAGTTCAAGTTAGACAATTAACAGATAACCTGAATCACATATCTCACGGAGCAAATTCAAATAATACTGAAGAAGCCTTCGAATATCCTGAGATTCATCATGACATCATAATAGAGGATGAGGTTGAGCAGTATCAAGAATCGAAGGTATCAGTTCAGGAGCCTGAACCAACAAAATCTCAATTTGATTTTTATTATTCATCGGACTCTGACGAGGATCAAGAAGTAGAGCTGTCTGCACCAGCAAAAATTGAAGATGAAACTTTGTATCCTCAAAATGAAGATCTTAGAGCATGCATTACACTGATGTTTGAAGAAGAGCTACTTGAGCCAGTCATATCAACAACATAGAATTAAGACCTAAAATCAGATACATCTTTACATCCTCAGGTTGACACTTATGGAGCATGCATTTCACAGATGACAGATGAAGAGCTGAACAAGGAAATTCTAAAGTACATTTGTGAAGAAAAGGTGGATCAAGATGCAAAGCAAATGGAAGAACAAATGTCAGACCATATTGAAGATCTCATGCATTCAGAAGAAACATCATTATTTTGGGGAGTACAAATCAAAGATATCGCCCATAAGCTTGACAGAATGGAACTCTCATTCCAAGTCAAGCACCATACGAGACCTCCTGATTTTCTTTCTTTCTTTTCAGGAACCACTGGAGCAACAAAGTTTAAAAAGGTGGGACAAACATTGAATGATACAAAATTATTTTTGCCACTTTACCATTGGAAGAGACCCTTCAAAAGCAATGCTCATGGGATTGTCTTTAATCGGACATCCAAAACGATGTTGAAGCCTTATTGACAGATGGATTTCAGTCACGTCTGGCTGAAGATGAAAAATTTAGCGCTAGCAGGGAGGCAACCCATGAAATTTTTTGTAATTTATATTTTCATATTTTGTGAATACATGTTGTAGATTTTTTAATTTTGTGTAATATTTTCAGGTAAAAGCACAAACAGAGTATTTAAGGCAAAGAAAAACATGAAGGAATGGTGTTTGGCAGTCACAAAGATGAGAGCTCATTCATTAGTGATGTCTGAGTAAGGAATGAATTCTTTAGACGCATCCTAATGAATTTATACTAAGCGAGTGGCGTATTGCGTACACAATTCTGTTATCTTAATAATTGCTTTGATTTGCTTTTCTGTTATAATTATCTTTATTTTCACCGACATGATCCAGGCTTTTTGACCTTTCATGATTTATTTTATTGTTTAGCTAATAATCGTCATTTGGAAGATACTAGTGCTATTATTACTCACCCTTTTCAGGTGCTATAAATTCAACTCATCATTGCACTTTTGAAGGCATCCGGATTTGAGAGAGAAATACATAAAAAATGGAAGCTTCAAGAAGACGAGTGTAGGCATTGCATTTTTACACATAAGTCCCTATGATGAGTCTCATTTTGGAGACACTACCTTTTAAGTCACGGAGGTCACGGAAAACGGACATCGGAAGGGGAATTCAGAATAAACAAGGTTCATTGTTTTCATTGGTGCTACGTTCGTGTATACGTTCAAACGTCAAACAGATTGCGGGCGTTCGTGCTGCGTTTGAGTAAGCTTTCGAACGATGTCGGTAATTCTGGTTTTGCTGCTAGCCTCACATCAAGCCCAATTCGCCCAAACCTTGGCCCACACGCCCAAGGCCACTTAAAACACATATTTAACACATGGTGGAATCAAAACAAATCTAAAAATCACATACCAAATTAAATAAAATACTTACACAAATTAAAGAAATTGCATGCCTAATTAAAATCAATCAACAAAATAAATGCCTAATCCAAGCCAATCAAATATTCAACATGCCTAATCCAAGCCAATCAAATCCCTTGCTTTCCTTGTCCAACACCAAATCATATCCCTTTTTAGAAACACAAATCCCTTTCCTTGTCAAGCCTAACCTTTGCCTATAAAAAGAACCATTCACCAACCTTCTCAAGGCTAGCTAGCTCATTCACACAAAAAAGCCTCCTCTCTCCACTCTCTCTAGAGTTCACGCCCATTACAGAAAAAAGAAGAAAAGAATCTCCAACCCTTTTCCCCTAGCTCACATACAAAACACAAACAACACACACAACAACCATTCCCTCACCAACTTAACAAGAGCAACACACAGCAGCCCATAACCCTTGAAATCAGCCCCTGACAGCACCGAAACTACCCCTGAAATCAGTCCCAAACAGCAGCCCTAAACATACACCAAAACAGTCCCCTAAATTACCAAAAACAGTAACCAGAACATCCCAAAAATAGTAACTAAAACACAGCGGCAAAACAGTAGCAACGGCAGAGAATCGGAGTCAAAAGCAGCAGCAAAAGACGGAGAAAGGCGACTCAAAACAGTGAGACAACGAACGAGAACAGTGAACCAGTGAACCGGAAGAGTTGCGGAGCATCCACCCTTCCGACGATCGTGTACCGTACATCCGAGAGGTGATTTAAAAGGTTAGACCTGAGGGCACTTTTTCATTAGTTTATATTCGTTTCTTTTATTATTGAATTCTATTCGCATGAGAGTCGTTTATGGATGCATGTTGTGGCTTGAATGAAATGGAAGAGTGTCGTCTCTTGTGGTATATAGGATGGAAACCCAGAAGTAAATTCCGTAGCCGAATCCGAATGGACTGTAGTGCGGTCTGTACTTGGGATACAACTCCACGTACCACTTGAGTAAACGGCATCCTCTCTTGTTTTGTGTTGCTTTGGTTTATTTATTTCTTGTTACTTAAATTCTGTATGTCGCTTATTTGTGTATGTCATAATTGAGTGCATGGGCTCAGTAAGTGCGATGAAAGGTCCCCTAATCGGAAGGGTTAAAATCCTTCACCACGATGCTTTGCCGCACCGATTGATTTGTGTTCGGTTGAATGCGAGATACGTTCAATCGGGCACACTACGTTTAATGTTATTGCTTTTAACTCTTTGTATGCATGATTCAATCGAGCGCATGGGCTTAGTAAGTGTGATGTGAGATCCCATATGGGGAGGGGTTTAAAGCCCCTTACCACGATGCTTTGCCGCGCCGGTTGATGTGTGTCCGTTTGAATGCAAGATACGCTCAATCGGGCATATTTGGTTTGATATGATTGTCTTTATGTTTGTATGTATGATGTGATGCGACGCGCATGGGCTTAGTGTGTTGGTCTAAAGGTCCTCTCTTTGAGAGATCAAGAGCCCCAAAAGGCCGCCTTTACGGCAGTACTTCGCCGTGCCCCTTTATTTTGTTGTTTAAGTATTGCGTCTCATTTCATGCATCAGGTCTGTTCCCGTTCGAACGCATTTACGAACGCAACTCGAACGCGCATTCATTTTTGCCCTATCATGTATCAGGTCTCATTTCCGTTCGAACGCGTTCACAAACGCCATACGAACGTGAGCATTCTGTTTCATTTCTGTTCGAACGCGTTCACCAACGCCACACGAACGTGAGCATTCTGTTTCATTTACGTTCGAACGCGTTCACAAACGCCACACAAACGTAAGCATTCTGTTTCATTTCTGTTCGAACGCGTTTACGAACGCTACTCGAACGAGAACCTTCTGTTTACCGTTCGAACGCGTCTATGAACGCTGCACGAACGCACACGGTAAACAGATCCTCTTGCATCACATTATGACATGTCCATCTTAGCATATGGTTACCCATTTGTACGCTATGCATTTGTATTACCTCTCTGGTTGTCTGTGCCTACAATGTTGTTTATCGTCATTTTGATTTCCTTTACATTACATGCAAATGTTACCATGACTGTTTGTGCTTATATTTACGTGAATGATTGAATTCTTATGACGTTATGTGCTTGTTGTTGCAAAGGCCTACTTTTGAGCATGTGAATTTGGCAATAAGATTTGGTTTCATGTATGTTAGATGTAAACCATACTTTTAAGCATGTGAATCTAGGATTGTGTTGCACTTGGAAATATATGTCATAGGCTTGGTTGGATTATTGCATAAATCTTTACATTACAAATTGCATAAGTAAGGGACCATTCCGAACCCAATGGTTTGAGGTCTTCCCTTGCGAGGGGTGAGTGCGGCCTTAAATCTTTGTCCCGGTTCACACCGGGTGGCGACTCCATGTTATTTCGTACTTCCCAACTAGGTCGCGAGCCTAGAACAGCGTCGCCCAGGTAGCTGTGTGTTCCCACAGTCTGGCGACTCCACTGGGGATAGAGAATCGGCCCCGAAATAATGCCTTGTAATGTATAGATTTATGCTTTAATTAACCGTGTCTACAAATGTGTGAAATAAGGGTTGTAATCAAAGGCATTTTGAGGCTAGGTAATGGTTTGGTGTCTTCCTTCACTCACTACCTTTCTAGAAGGAAAAGCTGTGAAGGCACCTAGATAGCCATCTACTCATAGCCTATTCTGATGGACTAATTTGGAGGACTCGTTGTTTATTCCTGACACCAAGCGATAAGAGCCTAAGAGGCTTGGGTATTTAAGTGAGCCTCGCTCCACCTTCCCTCTGGGGAATCTACAACGGGAAGTCCATTTGACAGTCAGTCACACACCATAGCTCATTGGCACGTACCTTAGTGTATAAAAAAGGGTGTGCTCACTTGGTTGCTCGAACCCTTGATTGGGGAGACATAGTTGTGGGCCATCCTTCGCCGATGAGAGCCTTTGTCCATACTTCCACGAACCCATGCGTAGACCGGGCTATATGGCCTATGACAAATATTTCCTTGTGCTTTAGGACCATTATCATTTGGATGAATTGGACTCTTTGTCAAAAATGCGAACTCGTTGGGCCATTTAAACTGGGGCTAGTTCGTATCTTATGACAATTAGGCCCAAAGCTTCTGAAATGATGGTGGACCACACGGTAGAAGTTACTATTTTATGTTTATGATATCTTCCTTGTATGCTTATGTTTTGGAACATTGCTATTTGAATCCATCTGGATCTTTTGTCAAGAGATATGGGCTTGTTGGGCCATTTAAACTGGGACAAGAACGTATCTTATGACGATTGGGCCAAAGTCTTCTAAATGACAATGGGCCATTTTGTGATTGTGTTCGGAGTATTATCATTTGGATTTAGTTGGGCTCCTTGCCATAAGATATGAACTCGTTGGGCCATTTAAACTGGGACGTGTTCACTCTTATGACAGTCAGCCCAAAAGCTTCTAAAATGATAATGGACCGACTTGTTTGAAAATTTTATTGACTTAGTATGATTTATATGTTATATGCCTCTCATGCACCCCATGCATACATGCATCATGCTAAACCCTTGTGTTCTAAAAGCCATCATAGATTCCTGTTGGGTTAAGAAGGAAAATTTGTCAAAGGACCATTAACTAGCATGAGCAAGTTAGCCGACGAGGAGTCCCGCCTAGATCAATTGGAGACCAAAGTAACAGGGATTATTGAGATATTGCAAGCTATGACTAATGTTGTGACCAGTTTGGCCGTACTACATATAGCTGATAATAGAGAGTTGTGCAACCAGAATGGAAAGATCATTGGGAAACCTTCAAAGCCCAAGCCCACTCCCTCTGGGGTTACCCCTGTCAGAAATAGACGATTCTCCAATTTAGGTAAACCTTTGTCAGAAGTATTCGAAGAGCTGAAAAGGCAAGGACTCCTATATCCCTTAGAGCCTAAACCACTTCCAAGTCCTGTGCCATGTCACCTTAACCTGAACCTTCACTGTTACTTCCATCAGAAAAAGGGTCATGAAACTAACAACTGCGTCCGCCTTAGGCACGAAATCCAGGACCTCATAGACTCCCACAAAATACATAACCCTGAAAAAGAACGACCCGACACACACAGAAAACCTCCGCCCACACATATGATCAAAACTGGCTTACCAGATAGCCTTGCCCTCCAGACCCACCGCCATCAAACTTCTCGCATGGGGATACAGGACAACAGTGGCAAAGATGAAATAAAGCAGATGAGGGATTTCTGGGAAAACTTCTCAGACAGTGATGGGGAGGAAGTGGCAAAAAGGGGAAGTAAATAGGAAGAAGAACTACTGCAGTTGGAGAATCTGATGGTCGAAGAAAGCAAGAAGACGGATGAAGACAGAGTTGCAAGTTATGAGGGTGTTTGTTTCCCGGATCTCATTCAATTGTGATCCTGCATTTTTAACATAGACATTGATTTTGTTTGCTTGTTCGAACCTTTTCCTCAACAATAATAAAGGCGATCATTTCATTTATCTACCTAAGTCTATTATTTTCAAACTTGCAACATGAGTGTGTTCAATCTTGGTAATGTGATGCTCAGAACGTAGGGAATCCTCAAAAGAAGCAAGCAGAAAAGATAAGTTAGCCATTCAAGAATTGGGATATGAAGACAGTGAGACTGTTAGACTTGGAAAGAAACGGGTTCATAGAACAGATCAGTGCAGACATGTTGAAGCAGTACTTTGCCTGAGGAAGAATTGGCGGAAGACCTAACCCAACGGGATAGGAAACTCATTCATGCATGCATGCATACACGTAACATACTTTGCATTCTTTTGTGTTTGTTTTGCTTTGTATTCACAGGTTTTGAAGCAGAAAGAGAGAAAGCGGCAAAGACAAGCCAATCAGAAACAGCTAAAGCACAGAAACAGATCGGGTAGTTATCATAGGGCCGGAACCCATATCAGCTTAGGGGGCAAGGCCCCACATCATCTTTAGCTTGGGGGCGAGGCCCATATCAATTTGGGGGCGAGGCCCATATCAGCATCAGATCGAGGGCGAGGCCCATATCAGTTCAGGAAGAAAGCCTATATTTAGTTCAGCTCGGGAATAAAGCCTACATTCGGTACAATCCAGGAACAAAGCCTCATGTCAGTATAGTTCGGGAATAAAGCTCGGGAGGAATAAAGCCTCATGCCAGTATAGCTTGAGAACAAAGCTCAAGGGGAAGAAAGCCTCATGTCAGTATAGATCAGAGAACAAAGCTCAAGGAGAAGAAAGCCTCATGTCAGTATAGTTCGGGAATAAAGCTCGGGAGGAATAAAGCCTCGTGCCAGTATAGCTTGAGAACAAAGCTCAAGGGGAAGAAAGCCTCATGTCAGTTCAGTTTGGGAATAAAGCCCACACTCAGTGCAGTTCAGGAAGAAAGCCTGCCTCCAGTTCAGTTCAGGAAGAAAGCCTGCATTCAGTTCAGTTCGGGAATAAAGCCCACATTCGGTATAGTTCAGGAATAAAGCCTGCATTCAGTTCAGTTCATGAAGAAAGCCTGCATTCAATACGGTTCAGGAATAAAGCCACACAGTCAGCTCAGATCAGAGAACAAAGCTCAAGGGGAAGAAAGCCTCATGTCAGTATAGTTTGGGAATAAAGCTCGAGAGGAATAAAGCCTCATCTCAACAGTTCGAGAATAAAGCTCGGGAGGAATAAAGCCTCATCTCAACAGTTCGGGAATAAAGCTCGGGAGGAATAAAACCTCGTCTCAACAGTTCGGGAATAAAGCTCGGGAGGAATAAAGCCTCATGTCAGTACAGTTCGGGAATAAAGCTCGGGAGGAATAAAGCCTCATCTCAACAGTTCGAGAATAAAGCTCGGGAGGAATAAAGCCTCATCTCAACAGTTCGGGAATAAAGCTCGGGAGGAATAAAGCCTCATCGCAACAGTTCGGGAATAAAGCTCGGGAGGAATAAAGCCTCATCTCAACACAGTTCGGGAACAAAGCTCGGAGGAATAAAGCCTCATCTCAACAGTTCGAGAATAAAGCTCGGGAGGAATAAAGCCTCATCTCAACAGTTCGGGAATAAAGCTCGGGAGGAATAAAGCCTCATCGCAACAGTTCGGGAATAAAACTTAGAGGAATAAAGCCTCATCTCAACAGTTTGGGAACAAAGCCCAAAGGTCAAAGTACCTCAACACGTGGAAAGTCAAGTGGCAGTTGGTTAGCCAGGTAAGTGAAAATGCATTGCATAACTTTGATAGGATTGTCACTGTTGCACATTACACAAGTCCCGTCAAAGTGGGGGCGACTGTAGGCACTGCATTTTTACACATAAGTCCCTATGATGAGTCTCATTTTGGAGACACTACCTTTTAAGTCACGGAGGTCACGGAAAACGGACATCGGAAGGGGAATTCAGAAAAAAACAAGGTTCACTGTTTTCGTTGGTGCTACGTTCGTGTATACGTTCGAACGTCAAACAGATTGCGGGCGTTCGTGCTGCGTTCGAGTAAGCGTTCGAACAGTGTCGGTAATTCTGGTTTTGCTGCTAGCCTCACATCAAACCCAATTCGCCCAAACCTTGGCCCACACGCCCAAGCCCACTTAAAACACATATTTAACACATGGTGGAATCAAAACAAATCTAAAAATCACATACCAAATTAAATAAAATACATACACAAATTAAAGAAATTGCGTGCCTAATTAAAATCAATCAACAAACTAAATGCCTAATCCAAGCCAATCAAATATTCAACATGTCTAATCCAAGCCAATCAAATCCCTTGCTTTCCTTGTCCAACACCAAATCATATCCCTTTTTAAATACACAAATCCCTTTCCTTGTCAAGCCTAACCCTTTGCCTATGAAAAGAACCATTCACCAACCTTCTCAAGGCTAGCTAGCTCATTCACACAAAAAAGCCTCCTCTCTCCACTCTCTCTAGAGTTCACGCCCATTACAGAAAAAAGAAGAAAAGAATCTCCAACCCTTTTCCCCTAGCTCACATACAAAACACAAACAACACACACAACAACCATTCCCTCACCAACTTAACAAGAGCAACACACAGCAGCCCCTAACCCTTGAAATCAGCCCCTGACAGCACCGAAACTACCCCTGAAATCAGTCCCAAACAGCAGCCCTAAACACACACCAAAACAGTCCCCTAAATTACCAAAAACAGTAACCAGAACATCCCAAAAATAGTAACTAAAACACAGCGGCAAAACAGTAGCAACGGCAGAGAATCGGAGTCAAAAGCAGCAGTACAAGACGGAGAAAGACGACTCAAAACAGTGAGACAACGAACGAGAACAATGAACCAGTGAACCGGAAGAGTTGCGGAGCATCCACCCTTCCGACGATCGTGTACCGTACATCCGAGAGGTGATTTAAAAGGTTAGACCTGAGGGCACTTTTTCATTAGTTTATATTCGTTTCTTTTATTATTGAATTCTATTCGCATGAGAGTCGTTTATGGATGCATGTTGTGGCTTGAATGAAATGGAAGAGTGTCGTCTCTTGTGGTATATAGGATGGAAACCCAGAAGTAAATTTCGTAGCCGAATCCGAATGGACGGTAGTGCGGTCTGTACTTGGGATACAACTCCACGTACCACTTGAGTAAACGGCATCCTCTCTTGTTTTGTGTTGCTTTGGTTTATTTATTTCTTGTTACTTAAATTCTGTATGTCGCTTATTTGTGTATGTCATAATCGAGTGCATGGGCTCAGTAAGTGCGATGAAAGGTCCCCTAATCGGAAGGGTTAAAATCCTTCACCACGATGCTTTGCCGCACCGATTGATGTGTGTTCGGTTGAATGCGAGATACGTTCAATTGGGCACCTACGTTTAATGTTATTGCTTTTAACTCTTTGTATGCATGATTCAATCGAGCGCATGGGCTTAGTAAGTGTGATGTGAGATCCCCTATGGGGAGGGGTTTAAAGCCCTTTACCACGATGCTTTGCCGCGCCGGTTGATGTGTGTCCGTTTGAATGCAAGATACGCTCAATCGAGCATATTTGGTTTGATATGACTGTCTTTATGTTTGTATGTATGATGTGATGCGACGTGCATGGGCTTAGTGTGTTGGTCTAAAGGTCCTCTCTTTGAGAGATCAAGAGCCCCAAAAGGCCGCCTTTACGGCAGTACTTCACCGCGCCCCTTTATTTTGTTGTTTAAGTATTGCGTCTTATTTCATGCATCAGGTCTGTTCCCGTTCGAACGCGTTTACGAACGCAACTCGAACGCGCATGCATTTTTGCCCTATCATGTATCAGGTCTCATTTCCGTTCGAACGCGTTCACAAACGCCATACGAACGTGAGCATTCTGTTTCATTTCTGTTCGAACGCGTTCACCAACGCCACACGAACGTGATCATTCTGTTTCATTTACGTTCGAACGCGTTCACAAACGCCATACGAACGTGAGCATTCTGTTTCATTTCTGTTCGAACGCGTTCACAAACGCCATACGAACGTGAGCATTCTGTTTCATTTCTGTTCGAACGCGTTCACCAACGCCACACGAACGTGATCATTCTGTTTCATTTACGTTCGAACGCGTTCACAAACGCCACACGAACGTAAGCATTCTGTTTCATTTCCGTTCGAACGCTTTTACGAACGCTACTCGAACGAAAACCTTCTGTTTACCATTCGAACGCGTCTATGAACGCTGCACGAACGCACACGGTAAACAGATCCTCTTGCATCACATTATGACATGTCCATCTTAGCATATGGTTACCCCTTTGTACGCTATGCATTTGTATTACCTCTCTGGTTGTCTGTGCCTACAATATTGTTTATCGTCATTTTGATTTCCTTTACATTACATGCAAATGTTACCATGACTGTTTGTGCTTATATTTACATGAATGATTGAATTCTTATGACGTTATGTGCTTGTTGTTGCAAAGGCCTACTTTTGAGCATGTGAATTTGGCAATAAGATTTGGTTTCATGTATGTTAGATGTAAACCATACTTTTAAGCATGTGAATCTAGGATTGTGTTGCACTTGGAAATATATGTCATAGGCTTGGTTGGATTATTGCATAAATCTTTACATTACAAATTGCATAAGTAAGGGACCATTCCGAACCCAATGGTTTGAGGTCTTCCCTTGCGAGGGGTGAGTGCGGCCTTAAATCTTTGTCCCGGTTCACACCGGGTGGCGACTCCATGTTATTTCATACTTCCCAACTAGGTCGCGAGCCTAGAACAGCGTCGCCCAGGTAGCTGTGTGTTCCCACAACGAGTTGAAAACATTTGTGTGTTTTATGGTACTAGTGTTGGTACTAAGCCATAATACGTAGCGGCAGCACAAGATTTGGGTCTAATATTAGCTGAAAGAAATATGCACTTAGTATATGGCGGTGGTAATCTTGGACTAATGGGGATCGTTTCAAAAGCTGTACAGGAAGGAGTCAGTCAAGTCTTTGGAATCATCCCAAAACCTTTGGCAGAAGCGAATCTGATAGGACCATCAAACAGAGAGGAACTTATCGTACCAGGTATGTCTGAACGACTTGTAGAAATGATTAACCGTGCTTATGCTTTTATTGCTTTACCATGTGGCTTGGGAACATTGGAGGAAATTTTTACAGTTTTATATTGGGCGAACTTGAACATACCCCAAAAACCGATTGGACTGTTTAACGCTGATGGATTTTATGATTTTCTTTGTGTATTTCTTGATGATGCCCGAAAGAATGGATTTGTGTCAAAACCTTTAAAAGAACTCCTCTTCACTGCCAGAACTGCCCATGATTTAATAGACCAAATCTTAGCCTTTGAACCACAAATTGACCCTATCATTTCCAAGATAAAATGGTCTGATAATGATCGTGGTAAGAAGCATCGGATAAATCTAGATCTTGACCTTTAATTTTCTTTTTAAAGATGTAGAATCTCAGCTAACCAGGTACTGTTTTCTAAACTATTCTTCTACTTTTTAAGATATTGGGGACAATGTCTCATTTAGGTTTGAAGGAGGGGAATATTTGACTAGTATCTTGTTTTATTGTGTTATATTTTCTTCAAAAATTTTTAAAAAATTTTCAAAAAATTTTCAAAAAATTTGTTTTTGTGTTTTTAATTTGATTAATCAGGTAAAATTGGTGTGAGATAGCTGTGTAAGGAATTTCCACTCCTGAGACGTATCTCAACCTATTTCGTAACAAGTTAATTTTCGTTTATTTCCTTTTGAATTATTTAATTTGTGAAATCTCCATAATAGTGACTAAATTGGATGTTCAGTCAACATGTATTATCAACATGTATGGTAACATACAGCCATGAGATGTATTTGAAAAGTTTGTAAGAAAGCATATAAAAAAGCAATGGAATAAATAAAAAAAAAGAAAAAAAGAAAGAGAAAAAAAAGTGGGTATAAAAAAACATCTGAGATCCGAGTAATTAAGTCTGTTGGGGTGTTTTAACACCTAGTGCCCTAAAGTCAACTGGTTTGGGAGTCACTGGCCCAAAGCTCGCTACATGGATCAAAGATGTTATAAAAATAAAAAGAGATATATCTGAAATCCAAGTAATTAAGTCTGTAAGGGTTTTTAACACCTAGTGCCCTAAAGCCAACTGGCTTAGGAGTCACTGATCCAAAGCTCGCTACATGGAAGGAAGATATTGTATATATAAAAAAAAATTTCATTGTTAAAAAAGGTGTGAATTCTGATATAATTTTAGGACAAAAATATTACTCTCTTTTCAACCACACTTATGAATATTGTGGGCACAATGATTTGATTAATACCTTGTTGGTTGTGTATATAAAGAATGGTAAAAATAATCGGAGAATTTACTTATTTGGTAATTTACAAAGAAAGAAAACAACTATTAACTTGGATAATAAGTTTTACCTGTTTAGACACTAACTTGTTTATTCTTTTTTTTTTTTTTATCTTTCCGCTTTTGTGTGCATTGGTTTTATTATCTTTTTGCTTTTGTGTGCATTAGTTTGACGTTTGTGGGTATCGTCACTGTAAGCCCTCACGAGACTACAACTTGTCCACTAGGGATACCTAGGGGTTTAAAGGCTTGTTGCATACGCTAAATGCAACCATGATCCCTACGAAAGTGGCTTAGTTTAATTTTAATTTTTTATTGTATTTTATTTTGAAGATCTCACGTGGGAATCTGAACAAAATATATTAAAGCCAACCTTTGGGAGCTATCAAAAGTGATCTTAATTTTTTTTTTTTTTTTTAAATTGTAGCCTGGCGATACATGCATGTCAAGTTGCTTCTTTTGCATTGGTGCAGCTGCAAGAGATATGGAAAAACACACACATATATAATCATTAATTCTCTGTTGAAATTTATTAAATGCATGGTGATGGTGCTAGGGTTCCATTAAGGTGATATCAGAATATACAGGTGAGCAAAATAGAAGACTGATAAAATAATATTATTTTGATGTTATTTTATTCAATTTTTGAAACAGTATCAAAATGACGTCATTTTGATACACTGTTTTTATAACTCTTATATTTAACTTTTGTTTCTTTATTATTTTCCGAGCAAAATATCTTGGAGTGGTATATAAAACTCTATATTTCAAAACTAAATATGTTGGGTATATGAGTATTGTAGTTGAAATTGGATCATCGAATTTGAAAACATTTTTGTTGACGGCGGATTTTGGTCTCAGGACAATATTGGAATATTTACTCCCGAGACAATCCTCCCTCAATAGTGAATTTGTTCGGTTATGGGGGAACCAAAAGCAAACTTAGCAAAAGACATATAAATACGCCAATCAACAAAGAGATTTAACGTGGTTCGGCGGATCAGATCCAACCTACATCCACGGGCATAGAACGAACGATATTTTTATTACTGAGATATGCTTCTCCGATTCTCTCGTGTTTACAAGTCTGATGATAATGATTCTTATCTCTGATATCTCTTGTGTTTACAAGTTTTGGTGATAATGATCTTGATCCCTCTCACGTATACCTTCCCCTTCTATTTATACTAGTAAAGAAATCAGATTCCTTTTCTTATAAGGATTCCTAGTTTAAAACTAAATTTACTTCCCATATCCTATTAGGACACTGACTCATTCACCTCTCATATCCTATTAGGACACTGACTTATCAACCTTTCCCCACGAAAGTAGGATAACTTATCTTTATCCGTAAAAATAGGATGTCTTATCTTCTGGAGCATATCCCGCCATGTTCTCGGTCTTCATGAGGTCGGTCATGATGGTCTTTTGAACTGAGAATGCTGCTATTGATATGATAATGCCCGGTTATCCGATCTTAAGTGGTCGGTTTATCGATCATAAAGTGCCCGACCCCTCACTCATGTGGTCGGGTCGGTATTAATGATCTTGACCAAGAAGGGAGTTACCCTTTTACCCATGCCGTACTGTTTAAATATCATAGTGCTTAAAAAACACCATCAACATCTATCCCCTAGTTCTCGGTAACAACGAGTTTGCGAGTTGATGCCGGGAACTATAAAAAAAGATGGTGTGCCGATGAATCCGTCGGTGGTCACTCCAGGAACCGCAGAGAAAAACGCCTTGGCTGCAAATCTGGTCTTTCCTGCCACCTTCATGTGCTCAGTCAATGAGGATCCCGATATCTACCCGTGGAGAAAATGCTTTGTCGTTATGCTGATGACGATCGACTCGGTGGGACGTAACCTGACCCCAAGCTGAGAAGAACATTTGGCTCTGGGGGAATGTCACATCCCCAGTCCAATAGAGGGCCGACCATGGGGGAGATGCTCCGATCCCATGCCGATGATAAGTCTCTCGGTGGGACGTATCCCGACCTCGAGCTGAAGAAAGACTTGGCTCTGGGGGAATATTACATCCCCAGTCCAAAGAAGCCGACTCGGTAGGACGTAACCCGACCCCGAGCTAAAAGAAAGACTTGGTTCTGGGGGAATGTTACATCCCCAGTCCAAAGAAGCCAACTCGGTGGGACGTAACCCGACCCCGAGCTGAATAAACGATAAGGCCTCGACGGAACGAAATCCATCCCCGAGCCGAATAAATAAGTGGCCTCGGCGGAACGAAATCCAACCCCGAGCCGAATAAACAAGTGGCCTTGGCGGAACAAAATCCGGCCCCGAGCCGAATAAACAAGTGCCTCGGCGGAACGAAATCCAGCCCCGAGCCGAAACAAACATCGATCTCGGCGGTACAAGAGCAGACCCGAGCCGAAAAGAAACATCGGTCTCGACGGTACAAAAGCAGACCCGAGCCGGAAAGAAACATCGGTCTCGGTGGTACAAGAGCAGACCCGAGCCGGAAGGAAACATCGGTCTCGGCGGTACAAGAGCAGACCTGAGCCGGAAAGAAACATCGGTCTCGGCGGTACAAGAGCAGACCCGAGCCGGAAAGAAACATCGGTCTCGGCGGTACAAGAGCAGACCCGAGTCGGAAGGAAACATCGGTCTCGGCGGTACAAGAGCAGACCCGAGCCGTAAAACAAATATTAAAACCATTAAGTGGGCCATAACAAACAAGCATAATCAAATGTCAGCCTAAGACATAAGATGTCTTACTCACATTTTTGGGATTCGTTGCATTTCTTGCAACTCTATAAGGGTCACTACAAGCAAGGCTCTTCTTAATAGATCCTCTCTGCATCTCAGCATTCCACTCATCCGACCGGATGACTTCCGCTATCAACTTTGGTCGACCTTAAAAAACCGAATGGTCTATGTACACACTGAGATAGCCTTCTTTCACCAAGTCTTCCACCTGCTCCCGCAGGTATCTGCACCCATTCGTGGCATGTCCCCTTACGTTATGGTAGATACAATAAGCCCTAATATTTCCCTCCTCAATCGGGAACCTCCTCAAATTAGGCTCGGCCAACAGACCTTTATCCTGGATTTCCCGAACTATCTGGGCCATAGGTTTATTCTGGGGGGTGTATACTGTCCTCCCCGCGACACGGTTAACTTGGACAGATGACTTTATCTCTTGAACATGACTACTCGGAGGTGTCGGTTTGAGTTTCTTCTGCTCCGGGACTGGTCTCCTCAAATTTCTGATCGAATCCCACGGATTTTCTGACCTGAGTATCTTAGCCTTTCGGGTGTATACTCCCCGGGCAATCTTTTTCTCCTCTTCTATTAAGATAAAATTCCTGGCCAACTCCAGGGCAGTGGCATAATCTGATATGTCTTGAATCCTCAGGTGAGTCCACAACTTCCCGACCTTCAGACCTCCCTTGAGACTTTCTAGCGCTTCCGATGACTCATACGCTCCGACCTCGAGCACCAAATTGTGGTACCTTTCAATAAAATTCCTCAGGGGCTCATCATCCCCCTGCTTCATCAGTCTCAATTCTCCCACCATTTTCTTTGGGATGTAGGCCCATTTGAAGTGTCGAACAAATGACCTTCTGAGTTGCGTGAAGCTTCCGATACTCCCCGGGGCTAGACTTCTAAACCACAGAATGACAGATCCCCCCAAGGTTAGGGGGAATACTTTGCAAACGGCGTCCTCTACTACTCCTTGGACCTCCATCAACAGGACAAAACTCTCAATGTGGGGTTTTGGATCAGTGTGGCCCTTGTAGGGCGTCATGGATGGCATGTTGAATCGTCTTGGGAATTTTACCGACCTTATTTCTTCTGTGAAGGGAGATTCAACCTCGCCGTCCCGAGCATCTCCCGTGTCAGTTTTGAGGTTCACTTCCCACTTAGCCATTTCTTTTCTTAACCAAGATTTTATATTGCCATCTGTGTTACAGTGCCGCCTCTTGCAGCCTTCTTCGCGTCTGTCACCCCGGGTGCGGCGTTCCTCATGACTTGAGATTTCCCGTCCAGTCTCACCATCCTTCCTATCTCCCCTTCTGGTGTCGCGGGGGGCTATCATAGGAAGAATCTGGCGACTGTCGCCCCTCTTCTTCTTCCCACATATCCTCCGTTTGTAAATCTTTTCCTACCACTACGGACCTTATCCCGTATGGACCCTTCCTTATTGGTTCATCGTCATCACTCACATCTGCGACCTTTTTTCCTTCTGCTATTTCGCCTCTCCTCCGAATGGTTCTGGCTTCTAGTCTCTCATCATTCGTCTCTTCCATCCTCTCCAGTCTTTCCATCATGGATTTAATAAGGTTTTGATTTTCCTCCATATATTTCCTCATATTTTCTTCCATCTTCTCCATCCATTCCGCTGTTGAACTCCCTGACGACCGGTGATTTCCATCTTCTGCCATCGTCTTACTACGCGAGCTGTTTTTTGTTGAGTTCCCCATAGACGGCGCCAACTGTTGACGGTGGATTTTGGTCTCAGGACAATATTGGAATATTTACTCCCGAGACAATCCTCCCTCAATAGTGAATTTGTTCGGTTATGGGGGAACCAAAAGCAAACTTAGCAAAAGACATATAAATACGCCAATCAACAAAGAGATTTAACGTGGTTCGGCGGATCAGATCCAACCTACATCCACGGGCACAGAACGGACGATATTTTTATTACTGAGATATGCTTCTCCGATTTCTCTCGTGTTTACAAGTCTGATGATAATGATTCTTATCTCTGATATCTCTTGTGTTTACAAGTTTTCGTGATAATGATCTTGATCCCTCTCACGTATACCTTCCCCTTCTATTTATACTAGTAAAGAAATCGGATTCCTTTTCTTATAAGGATTCCTAGTTTAAAACTAAATTTACTTCCCATATCCTATTAAGACACTGACTCATTCACCTCCCATATCCTATTAGGACACTGACTTATCAACCTTTCCCCACGAAAGTAGGATAACTTATCTTCTTATCCGTAAAAATAGGATGTCTTATCTTCTGGAGCATATCCCGCCATGTTCTCGGTCTTCATGAGGTCGGTCATGATGGTCTTTTGAACTGAGAATGCTGCTATCGATCTGATAATGCCCGGTCATCCGATCTTAAGTGGTCAGTTTATCGATCATAAAGTGCTCGGCCCCTCACTCATGTGGTCAGGTCGGTATTAATGATTCTGACCAAGAAGGGAGTTACCCTTTTACCCATGCCGTACTGTTTAAATATCATAGTGCTTAAAAAACACCATCAACAGTTTTTGAAACATTTATCATCAAACCTAAAATTTGATAGCATTAAATTTGAAATAGAGGAGACCTCCAACTATGTTAAAAAAATGTATTGCTACATTGCTAACAATTAATGCTATTGGAGGACCATTTGCTTTATCCTAACATGATCTCCATACTCTCACACCATTAATTTCTCCAGCCCACAGAAGCCATTCTATCCCAGCACCTGGTTTTGAATTGAGGCTTCTTGCTTTTCTTATTGAGCTGCCATTGGCGCCCCTGGCTTTGTAATTGGGGCTCTACTATCACTGTCAATTAAGCAGGAAAAAAAAACATCCTTTAATGGAATGAAACAAAAAGGCTCTCTCCTAGATGTGTCTATGGCTAACCAATGGGGCTATTTCTCAGAGATCTGGTATGCAATCTAGAGTTTACTAGGAATTTAAATGCGTATACATACAGTTCAGTCTAGAGGTATACAAACTCATGTATAGAATTCTTCCTTGAAATCGGCTGGTAAGAAAAAGGAGTACATAAATTTATATTTTTTTTCCTATTGTTCTATTTAACCAATATGAGATTTGGATTTTAATATTCATGTTTCGCAATTAACATCCACGATACAACATCATACTCTAATACCAATTGTTACAAATCCATAAGCAGAACTCATCTTAAAAATTTGGTTCATAAAGATAGGGAAATCATGAGTTTATACATATTCTCATTTATATTATTTTATTTAAGCAATGTGGGATTTGTATCATAACAAGATCTATTGAAATAGCTAAAAAAATCTATGTCAATTTAGAGCGAGATCTCTACTTTCATTCTGAGGTAGATATCTACTCCTACTTATCCTTAGCCGCATTTTTAAAATGATTTTTTGTTGAGTTCTTATGAAAGATATTCGAATCTAGGGCGTCAGTCCACCATTAGGCTAAGATCTTAGTGGTCCAATTGAACCAATAAGCTAATAGGAGAATTTTTATATTTTCTTAGTATTTATTTAGTATCCAAACAATATGGCCTATCCTGGAAAATTTTTTGTTTGTGATTAATGACTTCACTACAAAAATTATGGCCTTTAGCGTCCAATAATTTAGCGTCGAAACACCTTTCGACGCAAATAATCACTTTTAGCATCGTAATTAATATTCGACGCCAAATATCAAGTTTTTAGCGACGAAAATCATATTCGACACAAAATATTAAACTTTTTTCGTCGAATTCACATCGACGCTAAAAGTACGACTTATAGCGTTGCAAATTATTCGACGCTAATGTGTTTTAACTATTCCAATAATTTTTGGTGTCGACATAAAATTGCGACGCTAAATGTTATACTTTTAGCGTCAAAAATCATATTCAACGTCAAAAATTTGACATTTAACGTCGACGATGTAGCATCGCTAAAGGTTTATGAAGATTCCACCGACAATCCTTTAATATTTAGCGTCTAAATTTTAAATCGACGCTAAAAATCAGACCTTTAGCGTCGAAATGGAGATTCGACGCTAAAAACAGACAATTAGCGTCGAATTTAATGTTTCGACGCTAAAGATAGATTAAAATGCAGAATGCCACCAAACCTTCTCCCCCTCTAGTTTTTCTCTCATTCTCTTCAATTTCATCCTCTGAAATATGAGAATCTTTCCTCTGCAACCTCACAACCCTCCTACAAATTTTCAAAAAAATTGTAATCAATTTTCTATAAGGTAAATCTTCTTTCATATTTCTTTATTATTTTCATTTTTTATGATTATGTTTATTATATACTTTTTGTTAGTGGTTTATGATTCATATATGTAGATTAGTTAAATAATTAACTAAATATAATTTTTCTGTAAACTTTTTAATTTATCAACTAAATATATATGTATATGCTTAAATAAATAATTAATGAATTAGTAATGTTGATGAGTGTAATATGATGTTTAATAATTATATTATTATATTTAGGTATTTCGTTGAAATGGATAGAAATTGGATGAGCTCGCTGGATAGATTTAGTGTTGAATATCGTAATGGAGTGTATGAGTTTATGGAAGTCGCAAAGCAACACATTGATGCAGAAGGTTGTGTTCGGTGTCCATGTACAAATTGTTTGAATATGAAAAGGAAACGGTTAGATGAAGTTCATAATCATTTATACATGCCGGGAATATCACCAACTTACCGTACGTAGATTTATCACGGTGAGCAGTATAATTCTCAGTCACGGTTTATTGATTCCGGTGAAGGGAGCAGTAGTTACAATCAACCTGCAAACGATGAGATAATCGATGCTTTGCATGACTTACAAGGTCCACAACTTGGTCATAGTGTTAGTGGTGACATGCCAGTGTTAAGTGGAAATGATCAAAATTTATTTAGTGAACTACTTGATGAGGCAAAAAAATTTCCATTTGAAGGTGCTGGAATGTCGATCTTGAATTTCGTTGTGAAATTATTACACATTAAAGTGATCAACAGAATGACCAACAAAAGTATTGATATGATGCTAGAGTTACTAGGGCAAATGTTACCGGTTGGAAGCGAATTGCCTAAGTCGTACTATGAGGCAAAGAAAATGTTACGTGATCTGGGAATGAGGTATGAATCCATTCATGCTTTTAAGTATGACTGTGTATTATTTCATGCCGAGTATGAATCACTTGAATATTGTCCGATATGTGGTGAAAGTCGGTACAAAGTCCGTGGTATGGGGAAGAAAGTGCCTCAAAAGATATTGCGATATTTCCCTTTAACGCCCAGGCTGCAGAGGTTGTTCATGTCACGACACACAGTGACTGACATGATGTGGCATCATGAAAAGAGAATCGGTGCAGAGGGCATACTTAGACATCTTGTGGATGGAACCGAGTGGAAGGAATTTGATGACATGTACCCCCATTTCGCTGAGGACCCCCGTAATGTCAGGTTAGGTCTTGCCTCTGATGGTTTTAACCCGTTTGGGAATATATACAACTCTTATAGCATGTGGCCCGTTATTGTTATTCCATATAACTTACCTCCATGGAAATATATGAAGGATCCGTTCATGTTTATGTCATTGCTTATTCCTGGTCTACGTTCCCTTGGTAAAAATATGAATATTTACTTGAGACCATTGATCGAAGAGTTACAAACATTATGGAATGTGGGTGTGCATACCTATGATGCAACTTTCAAGCAGTATTTTCAGATGCATGCCGCATTATTATGGACCATTAATGATTTTCCAGCTTATGGTTCATTATCTGGATGGAGCACTAAGGGATACATGGCATGTCCAGTTTGTACGGGTCAAACACCTTCGCAACGATTACAGAATAAAATAGGATACACATGGCACATTAGATTTCTTGAGTTGAGTCATCCTTGGTGGAGGAGTAAATTATTTAACGGTCAACATGAACCTCAAAGTATGCCCAGTCCATTGTCTGGATTCGACATATTTTTCCAACATCAACATCTCAGAGACAGCACACCAGGTAAACATCCTAATAATAGAGATAAAAATCGAAAATGTCAACCTGAAGAGTTGCATTGGACAGGAAAGAGTATTTTCTTTGAGTTAGAATATTGGGGGACTCTGAGTTTGCGACATAATTTGGATGTAATGCATATAGAAAAAAACATATGTGAGAGTTTAGTGGGCACACTATTCAATATTTCGGGTAAGACAAAAGACACTGTAAATGCTAGATTGGACCTACAAGATCTTAGAATTCGCAGTGAATTGCATTTACAAGTCACTTCTCGAGGTCTTATTAAGCCACCTGCTAGTTATGTGCTAACTCAATCAGAGAGAAAATCATTCTGTGATTGGCTGAAAATGGTTAAATTTCCTGATGATTATGCATCGAATATTGGGCGTTGGGTAAGAGATGATACAATAACGGGGTTAAAGAGTCACGATTGTCATGTGCTTCTCGAGATTCTCCTTCCTGTTGGCATTCGACCTTATCTCCCCTCGAATGTATGCGACGTCGTACTTGATCTATGTGGCTTCTTTAAACAATTATGTCAGAGGACATTAACCACATCTGTTTTTGATGAACTTGAGCGAGGAATCGTGATAATCCTATGCGTGCTGGAGCGAATTTTGCCACCCGCTTTTTTTGATGTGATGGTACATCTGGCCGTGCATTTACCGGCTGAAGCTAGGAAGGGAGGTCCTGTCCATTACAGATGGATGTATCCCATTGAGAGGTACTATATATACAGTTTTAAATATTACATTCGAAAAAATTTTATTTTTATTAAATTTATTATTAATGCAAACTTGTTGTCATATCTGCAGGGCTTTGGGAGATTACAAACAATATGTGAAAAACAAGGCGCGACCTGAAGGGTCAATAACAGAAGCTGTTGTAATAAGTGAAGCAATAACATTTTGTTCGATGTACATGCAAAATATTGAAACTCATTTTAATCTTCGGCCACGAAACTATGATGGAGATGCAAGTAATAAGCAAGATATCACAGTGTTCTGTCAAAATTGCAGACCATTTGGAGCAGTAGGTGTGAAATTACTAACTTTTGAGGAAGTTCAACGTGCGCATTGGTTTATATTGAGTAATTGCGATGAAGTGCAACCGTATTTAACGTAAGTTGTTTTGGTGCATAACTATATTTTTTTTGCCATACATTAGCCTAACTCATTTTTTGTAGGCAACATATTACTATGCTACAATGTGGTGGTGACCATAACATTGATGGAACACACAAAAAAGAATTTCCTAAATGGTTTGAGACAACTGTAAGGCCTAACATTGTATATTTATTTTTATCCTAACATTAAATATTTCAGTTTGATATAAACACACATATATTTCCTTCATTGTTAGATAAACAACCAAGTGTAAAATGGTCAATTGGACTCGTCATCCTCGTTTGTTTCCTTGGCTTATGGGCCTCAAAAGCAGGCTTATGAATACAATGGATGCATTATGAACGGAGTTAGATTTCATACCGAACAGCGAGATGTTGCTCATGTGACTCAGAATTATGGAATTATAGTCCAAGGAGAACACAGCTCAGATATTATTGACTTCTACGGAGTGTTGCAATCAGTAATTGAGTTGATATACAGACCCAGACGACATATTGTGCTATTTGAATGCAAGTGGTTTGACACAAATGCAAGAAAGATGAGAATTCAAGTTAGTAATCATGTAACGTCAATTAATGTTCAACGTTTTTGGTACAAGAATGATCCATACATTTTTTGTACCCAAGCACGGTCAGTGATATATATATCTGATCCAAAGTTAGGAAATGGATGGATGGTGGTAGAAAAGTTACAACATAGGGGCATTTGGGACACGCAAGAGAAAGATAATGTTCCAATATCAGATGAAACACAAGAAGTCTCTGACAACTTCGAAGTTCCTGAACATATATTTCATGTACCAAATGTCACTGTTCCTGAAAATATCACATTAACTCGAGATAATACAGACGTTGAGCTAATTCCTCATTCTGAAGTTAGCGTGGAAGTAGCAATTGAAGAAGAATTTGACACTAAAGATGACTTCGAGTCAAGTCACGAATCCTCAAATACCGAAGATAATAGTGACTAATCTAGTTAGTATATTACGTGATGCATGATTAATTTGTACTATTTTTATGAATTTGATTGTTGTTTTGAATTACTATAATCATGTATGATTGGTGTTGTTGTTGTCATGTACATGTGATGAATGTTAGTTTTTGTTATTATTAAAATAATTTATCATACGCTTTAGCGTCGAAATATAAATCGACGCTAATATTATGAAATTTAGCGTCGAAATATAATTTCGACGCTAAAATAATGAACTTTAGCGTCGAAATATAATGTCAACGCTAAAAGTTAACCTTTAGCGTCGATTGAAATATTTGGACGCTAAAGGTACAACTTTTATTTTCCCCCAAAAAATTTCATTAAGTACCGCTATTTTTTTAGCGTCAAAATATGCGACGCTAAAAGTAAATTAATTCGACGCTAAAAGTCCCGTAAATCCCTAAAACCAGTTTCACCTTCTTCTCGACTCTGTGTTGTTAATTTTCGGTTAGATTATTATCTCAGAAATCTTCAGAGGACGAAAGATTTCAAGGTAAGTTTTCAAATCATTAGTAAGTTTCTAACACTCTCCCCTTCAATTTCAACATTCTAAGCATGATTTATTTTCCCCCAATTTCGAAATTTTGAAACCCTAGGTTTAAATTGGATGTATTTGGCATGATTAAGTTGTTAGGGTGCATGTTCATGTTCTTTCTGTTGGGGTTGGTGCTCAGAGCGCCAATCCGGACCGTATTTATGTCTGATTCATGAATACGAACATCCTCTTATTCCATAATATTACTTATTTATGGTTGCACCTCTTGTTCTTATATACGTATTCGATCTGATTACGATTAGATTGAAACTAAATGTGGTTTAGTGATATGTATATATTAGACAAAGGCCCGATAATATATAATGCAGTACACAGTTACAAAGTTAGTTTGTAATTGACATTGGGAAGTGTCACTGCTATATGAATATTATCAAACATAGTTCCTGGTCAAGATTTGCTAACACGGGTCGGTTAGTCAAATCCGTTGAGACCAGTACATGTCGTATATCGAGACTTGGTCCGATGGTTTATCCCAATGAACCATGAGTCTAGGGAGACTCGTATAGACGTGTAGGTGTTTATAATGGATAAACACTGAACGGCTCACCGAAGATTCTTAATGGATGGTACACCAACGTCAATAAGAATCTTCTCGGGTTGAGTAGCATAGTGGTCCTTCGACTTGAGACACCACTGTGGATGTATGAGACATCCTCCACACTTAGATGGCAGTCACGTCACCGATCTATTTAGATCAGACCTCCGCCTGTTCGTTGGGTGTGGATCGATCCTCAGGATATCCTGTGAGTGTCAAGATATGATCCGTTAGTTCTGTGTACAGAGCATAGGTAGTCCATATATATTTAGCAGTCTGTTAAATCTGTGGCCACAGTATACATCGGAAGTAAGTTTCGAGTGTTATTTAGAGATTGCTAATAGATACGTCGACGAGATAATACCTATAGAGATTTGACGTTTACATATATATCTCTGGGATTATCTGGATACCTGTGACGGAGGGATTATACGTATGCAATGACCTCGACCTGTATGATTCAGCTAGTTTATCCGTGATCGTCATAATCTACGGGTGGATAGATTATGCACATGAAATTGGATTTCGTTACGGATATACCTGAATCTAGAGAGTCTAAATAATGAAACATACTCGTAGAGCACTAGAGCAACATTTATGAATAATGATGATTATTATAAATCGTTTAATCGTTAAACGAAAAATACATGCGAACGGGCCGAACCGTCATTTCCTAATTAATGTGTATTTGTATTTAATATATGATATTATTAAATACAATTAATAAATAGTCAAATAAAGGTATTTGACATATATCATCAATATATGTATTTGAGATATTTAAAGTAAATATAATACATATATTTGATATATTTGTATTTAATTAATTAATTATTATTTAATTGTTAAATGATTAATATAATTAAAATATAAATATATCACCAAATGATAAGTTAGGAAATGATTATAAGTGTAAAAGTTTGACTTTACATTAAAGGAAAAGATTGTCAAATTGATTTTGACTTCTTAAGATATTTGTTCAAAATTGTTTGAAAAATGAAAAATATTTTTTCCTTTATTCTTTATCAATTTCGGCCATGACACTTAAAATATAAGAGTTATATTTTTCTAAGTTGCATTTGTTGACTAAATTAAATATCTTTAAAGTTGTTTTAGATATTTAACCAAGTTGAACAAATGAAAGACAAATGAAGGTGGTGAAATTAATATTCTTGTAATTTGCCTTACCAATTTCGGCCAAGGGCTTTTTCCAAGCTTTTATATATTTTTTTCATTTCATTTGCCTTTAACCTAATTCACTTTAACCAAAACTCCATAAAAGGAAGGCAAAGAATGCTAGAGAGAAAAGAAAGAAAAATCAAGAAAAGCTTGGAAAATAGTAAGTATTTCCAACCTTCCATTAGAGAGTAATTTGTTCCTCTTGTTGTGGGAAACATCTTGTGATGTTCTTGAGTTTTTCTATTCTTTATTCTTTGTGTTTTTGATGGATAAATGTTTGGTGAAAGTGTAGAGCATGTATAATGGAGAAAGCTTGTGACTAGTGTAGTTATAAGTGTTCTTTTAAGGTTTTGGAAACCATGTTGCTAATCTAGAGTTGTTGACCCACTCTTAGATGAACTAGATTTGATCTTGAGTTGTTTCATTGTGTTGAGACTTTGATTGGATGGAAGAAAGATGATTGAAGTATTGGATTTAACCAATTTGGTCTAATTTGTCCAATTTGATGAAATTGAAAAATTAGGGTTCATGATCAATTCAAAATTTGGAGATTTTCATATATGTTGTGCATTTGGATGTGTATATGATGCATATAAGTTTCATGTTCATTGGATTACATCTTGATGTGTTTTGATGCATGAAATGACAAAGTGCACAAAATGGCACCTTGGAGGTGCATTCGGCCAAGGATTAGAAATTTGGGATTTTTGGTGCTTTTGGTGTTTTGATGTTTTGAACATGCTAAGTTCATCTTAGAAATGATTTAAAATCATTCAAAATTGATTAGATCAATTTCGGACTAAAATGGACTAAATACCAAGTGTAAGGGCAATTCGGTAAATTCACTTAAATATGATTTATTTGAATTTTATTTCATAATTTGATTATTGGATAATTAAATAAATATGTTTATTTAATTAATCCGAGAAAAAGGTTTTGAAATCAGAAAATATGATTTTCCACCGCTTCCACTGCGTTACCGGATTCTGCCCCTAAAACCCTTTACAAAATGGTATCAGAGCGAGTCTGATTCTAGGCCTCCATAAATGATTAGCTTGTTTTATTCAATGTTTAATCATGTTTTCTTGACTTTATACATGCATGTTATAATCTAATTTGATTAGATTTAGGGTGTATGACACTTAATGGAATATCCCCGCTTAATAAGGTTTTAAAGTAACTAGTATTTGGAATACTTGTTTCTTGGTCCTCTTTGTCAATACGGTTTATAAATATCTTTTCGTTGACTACATCCGAGACCGTGCCTGCCGTGAGGATGTAGCTGATAGAAATTTATTTATGCCGAATGTATATTATATACTAGATAAATTCAAGCGAAAGCGGAATCCTGAACGTGCCCTAGCTGTCAGGGTTACGCAAGTAACTTGAGTTTATCATTGACGAGTTTAACCTTGGTACGTCTCCTTGTGGGCCTGCCTTCGCAGCGACAACGAGAAACGGCCAGGACCGGAACCTCGGAGTCACTAGTGAGTGATTGACAATTAGTTGTCTACCTGTGAATATACGTAGGCGAGACCGTGCCTCTGCTGTGAGTCGAAATATATTCATAGGGTCCTCTTCCCATTATGGAATTCGATTTAATTATTGAATTCTCATCTTTCCGTTGGGGATTACGGTATTACGTAAAATAGTGGGAGGCACTGCTAAGTTTAAAATATTCCATAACTTAGGCAGTGTATGTTATTTTGGAAATTGCCGCTTGTTTGTTTCCTTATTCTATTGTTTATATAGAATTAAACTTTTATTTACTGCACACATATTATGATATGTTATCTGACTAGACTCTTGGTTGCAATTTTTCTAGAATAGGTTCTAGATACTATTAGACAAGGATATTATTAGATTAGTCTAGACCATCGGGAACTGTTGTTCTGATTTCTTTCAAAAATCAAGATGGTTAATGACTTAGATTCTAAGTCACAACAGATAATCTAGATAGATATCCCCTTTAGGATATAATACTTTAGAGACAATAGTTTCTTATGCAGTAAGAATGACTTGAATTAGTTCATGTCTCGAGATTCTTGACTGGCATTAAAAGCCCTATTAGGTATTTGTTTATCTAGTAATGACGTTTCTAAGCTTTAATTACCTTTAGAGGTAATCTGTGCGACACAATTTGCTAATCAATTATTTACAATTGTTGTGAATAGTTGAATGCAAATAGTAAAGCTAAAGAAAGGAGATGCGTATAGTTGTGTATAGAAAATATTGATTTTCACAAATACTACAACTATAGGTATTGGATACCAGATCTCCCGTCTAGTTATTTGAAATATTGGTTAACGATTGTTTTGATATTTGATATCGGAACTCGTGACTATTGGATAATCACTTGTTCTTTATAAACAATTGTTATATATTTTATAATAACTAGTAGTGTCATTGACGTAGAGATAAACATTAAGAAAAATTATTCGGTTAAGTAAATAATTTAGAACGGTGCTTTATGAATTTAATCACTTAAGCATTGGATGTTTATTCCGTATGGTAAATGATGGTTTGATACTAGATCACACCACACATCCTTATCCATTTAATGAATATTGTACTCAGGAAAGTGATTAAGATCTCGTTTAACCAATGATTGTCATTGGACCACCAAATTTATTTAAATTGATACATTGGATATATGTAGTTTAATAAATAATAATTGCTTAAGGTAGTTTTCTTTATTTCGTAACTTGGTTGATGAATTGTCATAACTTAGTTACGTGTTTCTGAAGGAACACATATTGAAAGTCTTGAAAGTATCAAGAACTTTCAATCTGTTCTGATGAAACGAAGATTGAACATTTTTGACTTGTTCAAATATATTCAATCTAAAGTATTTTGAAAACTTGATCCTTAAAATTCATTACATGTCTTTGAACTGTTCAAAGATATTTGATACGATCAAACATTTGAATTTAAAGCAATTAGTTCTAAGGTTATACAGTGAATATGATTCATATTCAATATTATTCTTCCACGATTCCATCTTGATGGAATTGAGTAGTGGGAGCAATTGAATCTTATATGATTTGATTCGTTTGATATTGAATGTTACCGAATTAGTTTCAATACTCTTGGGGTTATACTCCAGTAACACTAATTCATCTCTTTAATTAATGTTCCATTATTTTCTACAGTTGCATATATGATATGTATAGGTAGAAAATTTGAATCTTGAAAAGTTTGAGATTTCAATCTTACTTTTATATAATAGTTATATAATGGAAATTACTTACACCTCGGAGGTATAAGTAAAAGTTTATCGTTTATTCTGTTTAATAGAATATTGTACTCTATTTAATAGAATATCTTTCCTACGATTCTAAGTAATAAAATCGTTTTATTACTTGGTGTGTAACATCAGATGTTAACTATTGTAGAAAAGACTTGACTTATTGAAGTCAAATGTGAGAATGATAAATTATAAATGGAACTACGTAATTAATAAGATTAAACAACCCTTATACATCTTCCGTACAAGTCTAATAGGATAACAAAATCATTCACGAGTATTTGATACTTAATGGTTCTGTTGTTTTCTTATTGAAGAAAATTTATCCTATGACTTATAATGGAAGCGATATTTGATATCGATTCTGGAAGTTCACCAGTGAACCTTAGATCTAAGATTGTTCATAGCTTACTACGATCAAGTTTTGAACTTGATTACGCTTTCATTATGAATTAGTTCATGATATGTGCTAATTGTTTGCACAACGGAAGCAATGTGAGCTTATTAAAGGTTTGACCTTTATAGTATGACAGTGAGAAATGTTATACTCAGCAATCTATTGTAGATTCTGAGAAAACTTATCTCTTGTCACACTAATTGAACAATTAAGATATATTGGTTGATGTTGACATTAAACTGTATATTTTAGCTAAAGAATGCAAAGTGGCGTTTTTGGATGACTTATTCGAATAAGAGATCATTTGTGATTTCCTTGTTTGAAGAGTTCATTCTGGAATGGCCCTAGAGTTTGTGTTCTACTGAAATCGCAGTTTAGTGTGCTAGCTTATAGAGCCTATTGTAGACTCGGATAAGCCTTCCAGAAATATGTGTTCTCTATTTTTGATATCGTCAGATTGTCTGATCTTGTCAAAGTATATAGATACATATGTGATAAAAAGGGTTAGTGGGAGCGTACAAATTACTTTCTAGTGTTATATATCCTAACGACATTGTCATTATTATAGTAATAATGAGATGTTTGTGAGGTAAAAGATTTACCTAAGTCTTCTTTACTCCGTGAAATCAGTGGGAGTAGTCTCTGTTATATTTGATATAAAGTTTTATATAAGATATAAAACCAAGAGACTTGTGAGATACTCCTATTATTCGTACATTGGATATGATCTAATAAAGGACATAACTAGGCTATTTGTATGACAGTTAGTATAACTGTTGGACAGTTATTGTGTGTCTTATATAAAGTATTCATCTTTCGTAAAGGATGATTCCTTTTTCGAAAGAGATATTGATTAGAATGTCTAATCAATCTTATGTATCATTTGATGATGACATAATAAATACTTTATTATGTACGATTATCGATGTCGATTTAATCGTAATTGTTACGAGTTATTTTGACATCCTATAGACCATATGATGGATCTTGAAACACGTTCTTTGTGATCTTTGAGATATTAAGAACGAGTTTCTAATTCATGGAGAATATAGTCTCCAACCATTAGGGTCATATTAGTTTTGAGACTAATTATGACGTTAGACAGTCTACGTCATAAAGAGTCAGAAAAGATGCAGTGGGAGTGTCACGAAGGATTCTACTTTTATAGTGGAATTAAATGCAACTTATAAAGTATTGACTTATGAAGTTGCATAGTGACCTTATAAAATAGAAGTTTTGAATTGTTATTGTGCTTGCGGTTGTCTTCATAGTATTTTGGATTTGATTCTTAAATACTTGGACAACTCAGTAGCTGTAGCACAATACTGATGTAGCATCAGAGTCATATTAATGTATAATCTAGATTCTACAAAATATGAATGATGCTGACTATGAGAAACGATGGAGTTTGTTTGACAAACTCAATATGTCATAGCAGACTTGTTTTTTGTTGCCTACCTCTTAAGTACTGGGTGAGCTTTTGAGGGGCCATGTGCATACGATGCACATTGAGATAATATATGATACCGTGGATTGGCACTAGAGCAAGTGGAAGAAATTGTTGGGGTTGGTGCTCAGAGCGCCAATCCGGACCGTATTTATGTCTGATTCATGAATACGAACATCCCCTTATTCCATAATATTACTTATTTATAGTTGCACCTCTTGTTCTTATATACGTATTCGATCTGATTACGATTAGATTGAAACTAAATGTGGTTTAGTGATATGTATATATTAGACAAAGGCCCGATAATATATAATGCAGTACACAGTTACAAAGTTAGTTTGTAATTGAAATTGGGAAGTGTCACTGCTATATGAATATTATCAAACATAGTTCCTGGTCAAGATTTGCTAACACGGGTCGGTTAGTCAAATCCGTTGAGACCAGTACATGTCGTATATCGAGACTTGGTCCGATGGTTTATCCCAATGAACCATGAGTCTAGGGAGACTCGTATAGACGTGTGGTGTTTATAATGGATAAACACTGAACGACTCACCGAAGATTCTTAATGGATGGTACACCAACGTCAATAAGAATCTTCTCGGGTTAGGTAGCATAGTGGTCCTTCGACTTGAGACACCACTGTGGATGTATGAGACATCCTCCACACTTAGATGGCAGTCACGTCACCGATCTATTTAGATCAGACCTCCGCCTGTTCGTTGGGTGTGGATCGATCCTCAGGATATCCTGTGAGTGTCAAGATAGGATCCGTCAGTTCTGTGTACAGAGCATAGGTAGTCCATATATATTTAGCAGTCTGTTAAATCTGTGGCCACAGTATACATCGGAAGTAAGTTCCGAGTGTTATTTAGAGATTGCTAATAGATACGTCGACGAGATAATACCTATAGAGATTTGACGTTTACATCTATATCTCTGGGATTATCTGGATACCTGTGACGGAGGGATTATACGTATGCAATGACCTCGACCTGTATGATTCAGCTAGTTTATCCGTGATCGTCATAATCTACGGGTGGATAGATTATGCACATGAAATTGGATTTCGTGACGGATATACCTGAATCTAGAGAGTCTCAATAATGAAACATACTCGTAGAGCACTAGAGCAACATTTATGAATAATGATGATTATTTATAAATCGTTTAATCGTTAAACGAAAAATACATGCGAACGGGCCGAACCGTCATTTCCTAATTAATGTGTATTTGTATTTAATATATGATATTATTAAATACACATTAATAAATAGTCAAATAAAGGTATTTGACATATATCATCAATATATGTATTTGAGATATTTAAAGTAAATATAATACATATATTTGATATATTTGTATTTAATTAATTATTTAATTATTTAATTGTTAAATGATTAATATAATTAAAATAAAATATATCACCAAATGATAAAGTTAGGAAATGATTATAAGTGTAAAAGTTTGACTTTACATTAAAGGAAAATTTGTCAAATTGATTTTGACTTCTTAAGATATTTGTTCAAAATTGTTTGAAAAATGAAATATTTTTTCCTTTATTCTTTATCAATTTCGGCCATGACACTTTAAAATATAAGAGTTATATTTTTCTAAGTTGCATTTGTTGACTAAATTAAATATCTTTAAAGTTGTTTTAGATATTTACCAAGTTGAACAAATGAAAGACAAATGAAGGTGAAATTAATATTCTTGTAATTTGCCTTACCAATTTCGGCCAAGGGCTTTTTCCAAGCTTGTATATATTGTTTTTCATTTCATTTGCCTTTAACCTAATTCACTTTAACCAAAAACTCCAGGCAAAGAATGCTAGAGAGAAAAGAAAGAAAAATCAAGAAAAGCTTGGAAAATAGTAAGTATTTCCAACCTTCTATTAGAGAGTAATTTGTTCCTCTTGTTGTGGGCAACATCTTGTGATGTTCTTGAGTTTTTCTATTCTTTATTCTTGTGTTTTTGATGGATATGTTTGGTGAAAGTGTAGAGCATGTATAATGGAGAAAACTTGTGACTAGTGTAGTTATAAGTGTTCTTTTAAGGTTTTGGAAACCATGTTGCTAATCTAGATTTGTTGACCCACTCTTAGATGACCTAGATTTGATCTTGAGTTGTTTCATTGTGTTGAGACTTTGATTGGATGGAAGAAAGATGATTGAAGTATTGGATTTAACCAATTTGGTCTAATTTGTCCAATTTGATGAAATTGAAAAATTAGGGTTCATGATCAATTCCAAATTTGGGGATTTTCATATATGTTGTGAATTTGGATGTGTATATGATGCATATAAAGTTTCATGTTCATTGGATTACATCTTGATGTGTTTTGATCCATGAAATGACAAAGTGCACAAAATGGCACCTTGGAGGTGCAATCAGCCAAGGATTAGAAATTTGGGATTTTTGGTGCTTTTTGTGTTTTGATGTTTTGAACATGATAATTTCATCTTAGAAATGATTTAAAATCATTCAAAATTGATTAGATCAATTTCGGACTAAAATGGACTAAATACCAAGTGTAAGGGCAATTCGGTAAATTCACTTAAATATGATTTATTTGAATTTTATTTCATAATTTGATTATTGGATAATTAAATAAATATGTTTATTTAATTAATCCGAGAAAAAGGTTTTGAAATCGGAAAATATGATTTTCCACCGCTTCCGCTGCGTTACCGGATTCTGCCCCTAAAACCCTTTACACTTTCTTGCTAAATTCTATAAGTTAAGTATGTAAGTTGTTGGAAATTAAAACTTTGAAAATGTGAGTGTCCTTGAGTTGCCCGAATGGTGTCCATAATAGGAGGGAGTTTGATTATGTTTTTGGAGGGTGAAATGGACGCATATTAGGGCATTTTAGTATGGTTATACATCATGTTTTTGTGTATCGAATTTAATTTGTTATTCAGGTTTGTAAATGGTGGGTCTGTGTGTTTGTTGATGCCGAGAGGGTGAGTGGTCTGTGTGTTTGTTGCTGCCGAGAGGGTGAGTGGTCTGTGTGTTTTGTTGGTTTATGGTGTGAGAGAGAGACGAGAGAGGTGAGAACAGCAGCGAGAACAGCAGTTCTCGCTGCTGTTCTCACCTCTCTCGTCTCTCTCTCTCACCATAATATTAATGACATATTCCTAGAGATAATATTAATGTATAGTAAAACCAACGGCGAAAAATAAATTATTTTGATCGTATGGCTTGTGTTTAGGTTGGATTTTGATAACATTTATAAGAAAATAACTTCCATATGACATTTCTTTCATACACTTTCATTGCATTGTCTCATAACTTCCATAAGACATTTCTTTCATCACTCATTTTTAATATTGGATGTGATGATTCTATCTACTAACAATGTATGCCTTGCTTGGACCTTTTCATTTATGCAGTTCATACTATGTATTCATGATTCATGCATATAATAGGTTAGATCCAAGCCACCACATGTGAGTTATTGTGATGTAAACCTGAAACTTTGTGTGTTTTTACAGATGGCACCGGGCAATCGCAAACGAGCTAATGCGACTCCATCTACATCAGCAAGGACAACTGGCTCTGATGGAGTCTCTGCTAGCACATGTGAGTCCAGTATAGCGAAGGGTCGAGGACGCACCCGTGGCCTGGGGTTGGCTAAGCACGTTAAGGCTCACGGCCGTATCCGGATTGAGATATCAGATGATGGACAAAGTCAAGTCGGACAACATAATTCAGCGTTTACTACAGCCATAGGAGCTACAGCTCGATTTGAAGCTCCCCAAAACTACGTTTCTTGGAGAAAGATACCGTGGGAGACGAAAATCAACCAGCTATTCTCTTCGCTACTTGTGAGTTTCCGTACAGTATTAAGTTTTCGAAATTATTTGTTAGTTAACATTTTTATTTTATACTTATTTTTACTCGGTTGCTATTCCTGTAGGAGTGGTTCGACTTCGATCTGACCAAAGTGAATGTCCAACAGTATATTGACTACCACATGGGGAAATGTTATAAGGATTATAGGATAAAAGTCCTGAAACCAATATTCGACGAACATTGACCTTCAGAGGCTCCACAACATAAGCCTGATTTTATAGAGAAGCAAGACTGGACATTCTTATGTGAGCTTTGGTCTAGCAAAAAACACGAGGTAAATTTTGAAATAAACGGAAATTTATAATTTTCTTTGTTTTCTGTACTTACAGTGTTGGTAAATGCAGGATAAATGTCACGCAAATACGGAAAATCGAAGTCACTTGCGTTTTAACCACCGTGGAGGTTCGAAGCCATTTATCAAACATCGTGCCGAACATTCTGAGGTAAAAATATCCTAACGTAAAATATAACAGTTCATTGTTTTTACTAATGTGGAATAATATTGAATTTATTTTCTGTTTTTAACAGAGTAACACAGGTGAGGTGCAATCATTTCCAGATTTTTTCCGAGTGAAGCATTAAAATGAGAAAAAAAATGGATAAATGAAGAAGCCGAACGCTGCTATGTAAGTTTCAGTTTTTAAAATAAAATAATTATTATTATATATGTTAATTTTTTCTAAAAAATTCTAACATTAACATCTTTTTTTAAACATAACAAAATGATGGAACTCCAACATCAAACTCAGGAGACAGGGTCCGACCCGATACCAGATGAGCAGTTGTCGCAATTGGTTTTCAAGAATCAGACAACTTACAACGTTGGCCTTGGCACTCGTAAGAAGCCGACGTCATCTGCACGCAATACTGTTAATTCGGACAATGCCTCCTCTCTTCGAGACCAGTTAGTCACCACCCAAGACCAGCTAGCCACCACCCAAGACTGGCTAGCCACCACCGAAGACCAGCTAGTCACCACCCGAGACGATCTGAAGAAGACTAAGGAGGTGCTACAACAGGTCAAGGTGGACCACGAGAAGAAGATTGAGCAGTTCGAACAGCAAATGCTGGCTTTCCGCCAGATGTTGGAGGCCTCACTCAGTCAGGGTGCATCGGGCTCGAGCGTCCCCCGATCACAGTAGCAATATATTTTATATCCATTTGTATAAACATTTTGAACAAATAGTTTTAATATAATATGTATTTTTTCTAATTTTTTTTTTCAATATAATAATAAAATAATTATTATAATATTTCGTAATTCTGTTATTGATCAGGAATTTTTGTCAATTAAATTAAATATTAAATTAATTATTTTAGACCAAAAAGCAGTAAATTAATAATTTTTTTAAAAAACACATTTTTAACTATTTTTGTCGAACTAGTCGACGCTAAATGTGTTTCTGGCATCGAAATATTCGACTCTAATAGTAAATGAATCGCCGCTGTAAGTATACAAATATTATTTTTTTAATATACTTTAGCGTCGAAACTAAACGACGCTAAAAGTCTAACTTTTAGCGTCGAATTATTTCATCGCAATATCTGACCTATAGCGTCAGAAAATTTAATTTAGCGTCGAAATATATTGGACGCTAAAATATATTGGACGCAAAATGTAGTTTTTAGCGTCGAATATATTTGTTTCGACGCTAAATATTATTCTCGTCGATGTTTCGGCGTCCCATCTTTGCGTCTAATTAATTCGACGCTAATGTAAATTTGCGTCGAAAGTGTGGATTTTTACGTCGATTAGTTTTGACGCTAAAGGGCATAATTTTTGTAGTGCTTAAAACAGATTTAAAAATGCTAATCAAAGTTTTGCAAATAGCACATAATAACAATATGTCACTTTAAGACTCAAAGGATAGGGGTTATTGCTTCTAATAGAAGCAATAATGGAGGGCCACTTGTATTGTATATCACTTTCTGCCAAGTCTTAAGGTCATTCATGTAGCTGCATTTGTCGGATAGCTCTGAGCTTTAACTCTCATAAACACTTGCTGCTTTCTTCAGACTATAAATGTTCTGGTTGCTTGTACTTGCAAATTTCAAAGGCAAACTCTACCTTGATTTTCATCTCCATTGCTCCTACATATCCTAACAATAGCTAATTAATTAATAGATGTTACTTAGTTATAAAGAGGCAGTTTCTTTGTGCTCTTTTGCTACTATGTGTGCATTTGGTACCGGGGTTTCGAATGGAGTGATGAAAAGAGCTCTTTATGCAGCTTTCACCTTCATTTTTGCTTTAGGTATGTAACTAGAAATGAACAATCAATGGTTTTGTGATTAAATTTTGATCCAATGCCTTTTGTGTTTTACAGGAGGAGCAATTATTGGAACAATTATAGGTGCCATGAAAGGCCAAACAACAGAATCTGGGTTCATTCGCGGAGCTGGAATAGGCGCTGTAGCAGGCGCCATCACAGCTCTTCAATTACTAGAATCAGCAGCTGATGGCGAGTCATTATCCAAGGTAATTACTCTACGTAATAGCAATATGGCATGTACATGATTTGCATATAGTCCTTTTTATGTAGCAGGTAAAAATAAGAATGATGAAATAATTTATTTTCCAGGCTGCATTGTTAACTAGCATAGTAAATGGAAAAGTTTTCATGGAATGGGTAAGTCCTTCAGTGCTAAAAGCCTATCAATGGCAAGTAAGTAATCACAACATTCATTTACCATGAAATTTTAGAATCACATCATGTTAAATCTAAATATGATTTTTTTTATTTCAGGTTAGCACACCGGAAACTACTTCCAGAAAAATTTCTGATCTATATGAAGTTATTGGAGTTAAAGGGTTGTCCAAAGATTTCATTCAAAAGCTTCCTGAATGTAGAATCCATTCTGAAGAAATGATCCAAGAATGTAATGAATTTGGCTGTTCAGTTTGCTTACAGGTAAGAAACTCCGGAAAGAAAAAGAAAATTACAAGTGTATTTTTTGTTATATCTCAAAAAAATTAGTCAAATGAAACCACCTGTTAAGAGCCATTGCTAAGTATTGAATTTTAATGTTTTTTTTTTTCAGGATTTCCAGGATGGATATTTTGCAAGAAAACTTCCAAACTGTGGCCATTGCTTTCACATGGAATGCATAGATAAATGGCTAACTAGAAATGGCTCTTGCCCTGTGTGTAGAGAATGTGTATGTAAAGTTTCACGACCCATTCCTTAGAGCAGGTCCAACCCTAAAAAGGGGTTCACGGACTTCTTTAGTTCGAGCATTCTACATGTCACACAATACAAACATATATGCAAAGAAATAATGCTTCTTAAATTACAATTTAATAAATCTCCAAATAGAGTCTCTGATATTAAGGTTTACAACACAATTTTTAAAAACATGGAAATAATATCTTAAATGTCTGGACCAACCTGAAAAGCGACTGTGGCACGTGGATCAAATCCCGGCACTGTTACTGCTGTACTGGCGAACTACCTAAGATGTTTTGGAAAAGGGGGAGTGAGCTTAAGGAGTTCAATAAGTAAGCACTCATACTCTCAACATGACCTCACCAACAAAATATGGATATGTATGTATATATATGTAATAATATAGGAAAATAACATATACTATAATATCATTTCAAGCAACCATTCTTACAACAGTACAAATATCTATCAAACATGGTTGCTAATTCGGGTCCGATATAATAGTGGATCGAAACCAATGAGAGGTAACACACAACTCCCAAGGTTTCCCACCAACTCATCCAGCATAAATATATAAGTGGGAACTGAATCACGCTCCACCACTAATTATGCATAACATCGCATAGCCTCTCATGAGCTCTCTCATCTCATATCATCTCATCTCTCATATCATCTCAGCTCATCTCAAGGATTTTTACGTGGATTGAAGTAAGTATAATGCACGATGATTCCCTTAACATAATTGTTTGTTGATTGATTTGCCGTGAAATTCTATATATATCCACACAAAAGTCCTTTATATGTCTATATTCTCGCTAAGAATTTTATATTAAGAATCTGAAAAATATAAAATTACTATCGGGTCCCTGAACTTTGCTAAAATTATGATTTTACTCCTAAACTTTCTAAATTTCTAATTTAACCCCAAAAATTTTCTACTATGTCCATAGAGTCCTAAAACTCTCAAATATTATTTATTAACCCCTGAAATAATAAATTTATAAATTTACCCTCATAATCATGCTAATATACAATAAGTCCAAAACTTTCAAAAGTTTACATTTACACCTCCAAAACTGTAAAATAACGTACCGAACTCTAACAACCTCCAAATTTTATAATGACGGAACCACTGGCCAGTATATATCCCAAGGATCACATTGATGGTTGTAGTGAGGGCTGAAGCATGGTGGCTACTGACGATCGGTCAAACAACGATAACTACCATTTTTGATTTGTTTCTCAAAACACATCAAAATGCTCATAAAGCTAGAATTAACCCACAAAATAAAAGATAGAGGGGCGTTAAATATAGATATATTGATTAGTCATCACACTCCCAACCTTATCATTTTGCTTGTCCTCGAGCAAAAATAAAAACAAAAAGAAATAAAATAAAATAAACAAACTTAAATAAATTAACTCAAGCCACTTTCGTAAGGATCACAATTGCATTTAGCGTATGTAACAATCCTTTAAACCCTTATGTAACCTTAGTGGATGAGTCATAGTCTTGTGAGGGCTTACAGCGATGATACCCACAAACGTCTTTCAACACACATGCAATCACACAAATACAAAAAGAAAACTAAATAAATAAAATAGGCATGGGGAGTTATACATAATAATGTCCTTAGAGAATACACAGTAACGAAATCAAAGAAACCTTCAAAGTGCTCAGCCCAGCTTAGATCCAATTTCTCCAATAAATTATCTAAGTCAGACTCTCTGTGTATATGTATGTAAATGTCTAGTCACAGCTCGATTCCTACGTGAGTCAACTTGGTGATTTCATCTCAAAAATCGAAATATGATGGGTTTCACCAACCTAGATATATTAAAAATGCTCTATGTCTGACCATTTTATGCAGTATGGTACGACTTTCTTATTTATTTATTTTTTTATATATTTGTTTGACTCACCTACCTTTTAAGGTAGCATTTCTCCTTATAGTTGTCCTAACATTCGTCCATGGGTAGCTTCACACTTAAAGGTTATAAATGGTTTATTTTTTTCTTAATTTTTTTTTTATTTCTAACCATACCAGACATCAATAATAATTACAGGTAGAGACAAATATCTTAGGCAAATAGTCATTCATCTTTAAATAATTTTCTCAACTAATCACTTTATCGACTAACTAGGTTCTTACTATTACGACCTTTGTTTAAGTGCTTACGAGTGTAACCTAGATCAACTACTCAAGACATCAGATAAAAATAATTTGAACACTCATCACTAGACTTATGTTTTACTATCTATGACTTTTTTGTTTGTTTATTATTTATTTATTTAATTTGTAAGAATAAACAGATAAGAAATAACAAAAAGATAAATAGCAGGAAATAACACTCGATATGCATACACGCCCCCAAGTTGAAAGTTGCATTGTCCCCAATGTAACAAAATAAGGTAAATAAGACAGAGTATGAAATAACACTACTGTGGATAAGGGTTACTCGTCCTCCTTATCATCAGCATCAGCTGCCTCCATGGCTGTGGTGGTCTCATGAGGATAAGGAAAGACCGGGTACTGGTCCGCGTTGATGTTGAACTGGCCCGCCACTAATTAGAGCACCTGCTCCATGGATTGATTGCACTGGGCCTGATAGGCAACCTGTGCTGGATAGTGCTATCAAAATGGTCATGTCGATGTGCTATGGTGAGCGGTCGGGTTGATGGCCGAGTTGATGGCTAAGGGTGCGTGGATAATGAGTTGGTAACATAAGCTTTCTCTATCTGAAGCTTCTGGATAATACTCGTAGTTAAAGCAATAATGGGCAGCATAATTTTCTCTCTAGGATCCATGGATACCTTAACCTGAGCACACAGGCTGGTGATGTGGTCATAGTAAAGTAAACCTGCGGGTGTAGAGTCGACAACTCGAACAATATTAGTAGAAATGAGGCCACCCACATCGATTGAGTCACCTTCGAGTATAGAGTAGAGCATGATCATCCAGTCTTTGGTGACATATGAGATATGAGAGCCCGAGAAGAGTGTGTGGGTCAAGAAGTGGAACTGGACACGAGCATCTTAACGAAGGGATATGGAGCTCATCTTAATACGCTCTCCAATACTACTGACCTCTCATGAAGCATTAATGACACAGAGTACTGTAATTACGTGATCCAAATCATGTTTCTCGATTATGTTTTTTTACTCACCATGATCAATATCTGGGAGACCACAGAACCGGTTAACGATGGCTCTATCGTAGGGCACTTTGCCCTGCACCATTACTTGGTAGCCGCTGTGCTAATAACCATTTGCGTAGAACTCCCTCACCACGGGAATGATAGCTGGATTGGGTTGGGCAAACAACTTGTGGCAGCGGCGAAGTGCTATCACAGTTTCGATATGAGGAAACTTGCCAGGATCCGCCTAAAATCCCCGCTCGATTACAGGCACTTTCGTTACCATCCCCTTTTTGTAGCGCTTTTCAGCCGTCGCCGAGATAAATCTGGAGCTACCTTATGAAAGAGTAGAGGCAACTTTACCTCGGGATCTCTTAGAAGCCTATATAGAAGTTTCAGCTGGGATTTTTAGGAAAATTTTGACATAGTTACTCCTATGTTTTTGTCCACATTTTCAACTTAAAATCACTACTCAAACACTTCTATAAAGCTAAACATTCTTCTTTACGCCACCAAACTTCGATTAAAGTCTCAATACATATAAATTTCAGAAAACAAATGTGAAGTGTATGGAATGAGAACCAAACTTGGATTATGGAAGAGGCATGCTGTAGGAGTAAAGTAGGATTTTATGCTATGTCTATGACATTAGCGATCATGCCACGGTCGAGCTTGCAGCTCGTAGAAGTACGGATAGTCCCGGTGAACTAACCGGATAATAATAGAGTCGTCACCTAATATGAGACACTGAAAATGATTTAAGGCCGCACTACACCCCTCGCAAGGTCCGACCTTAAACCCGTTTTGGTTCAGAATGGTCTCTTATTGATGGCAGTATAATACAAGGTTCAAAAGAGGATCCCAATGTCTTATAATGTAAAGAAATCATGCACAATAATTTATATCAAACATAATAATCATTACACATTCATTAATTACAATAAACAAAAATAAATTAAATTTGGTCAGAGGGAGTCAAAATCCGGCTTAATGTAAGTCTTCATGTATGACCGGATGTACAGGATGACCGACCGGACTTACTGCATAATCCAGAAAATGTAGGAATGTAGGGTCATATCCTCACACATTAATCACTACATCACCAAATAAAACCATTAGCATAATAATAACAAATAATGATAAATAATAGATGTTTAAGCATAAAAGAAATAAAATATAAGCTTGAAGTCTTGCACGTCTATTTTCATGTGGTATGTGGAATTGTATCCCGAGTACAGATCATAATACCGTCCATTCGGAATCGGTTATGGAATTTATGCCCGAGTTTCTATCCTATATACCACAAAAAACACATTGCTCAGTTTAGCCAGTTAAGCGGTCAGACTTACTGTGCGATAAATACATATCCGACCAGACATACATATGTTCAGTTGGATATACGACGTCACTCAAAACAGTGAATTGAAGATGCGAAAATTAAATATTAAGTGTCCTCAGGCTATACCTCAAATGATATTTGGCCCTCAAAATACTTCTGCAAGTCAAATGAGTAGTTTGGTCTTGTGCTGAAATATTATGGTTGTGGCTCATATTTGAAGATATAGAAAAATGCAATGGTCAAAGGTTTCTTGGGTTTTTTTGGTTCTCTAAAGGCAACGGCCTACATGTGCCCCAGTCACTAAATTTTAATGTCAAAAATCTCTAAAACTCTCCCATTTTGAATGTGAACCTCCATTTTTATAGTGCTTAGGCTTCGTTTTAATAGGGAAAAACTTCTTATTTTAGCAAAAGGGTATTTAGGGAATTTTTTTTTTAAAAAAAAAAAATTATTGTTTTACAGGATTTGGGCTAAAAAAAAAAAGAAAGGGAACGTAACCTTCTATAAAACTGAAAATCGAAGCATATCCATCCATACATTGAATCATGTCCGACCTGACATGACTAACATATGTCCGAGCAGGCACAAACAATATCTGGCTTGAGGTATTTTAGGATTTCCCAGCACTAAACCTTACAACTCCTCGAACTTTTAGATGCATTTCTATAAAGGACTCATCATTGGGCTAGATGTAAAAATACAATGTCTATAGTCGCCCCCACTTTGGTAGGCTTGTGCAGTGTGTGACAATGATAAGTCTATCAAAATCATGCATGTATTTTTACTTACTTGGTGTGCCAGACATCATTGGACTTACCTTGATGTATGGGCCCCCAGGCCTCTTGATGCCTCAATTGGAGAATTTTTTATCCATATATGAACTTTTATGGTTGGTGTTCATACCCTCGAGTCCTTTGACACTTTGATTATGAAATGCTTTGATCTCGCTAGGCTTCATTCCCAGCTCCAACAATTGACAGACCCGTAGGCCTCAGATGCTTCGATCGGTGATGAGATGATTTGATCTCACTAGGCTTCATTTCCAACTCCAACAGTTGATAGACCCGCATGCCTCTGATGTTTTGATCAGTGATAAGATGCTTCAATCTCGTCAGGCTTCATTCCTAGCTCCAACAGTTGGTAGACCTGTAGGCCTACAATGCTTCGATTGGTGATGAGATGCTTCGATCTCGCTAGGCTTCTTTCCCAGCTCTAATAATTGATAGACCCACATGAGTCTGATGCTTCCATTGATTTTAGATGCTTCGATCTCTGCTGATATGAGAATGGGCGCTCAGCCCCTCGATATTTCTATTGGTTTGAGGTACTTCGACTTCTGCAAATATGAGAGTATATTATGTATGCCAAGTTATATCCAGCTGGATTTATCTTATATTCATCTGTATGTTCTTTGTTTATTAAAAGCCTGGCCTGTCTCCTCCTTTTTCACTTTGTCCAAAAATACCTCTGTAAAAGCTCCAGAGAAAACTCCAATCTCCGAAGATTTTCTTACTCCATTTATCACAAATGGCTTCCTTGAGACTTCCTGCTCTTGACCGTGCTCTAGAGGACCCTCATCTCCCCTTCATCTTTATGATGGATCGAGTCTCCAGGTGCCAAAAATCATTTGGACTTGAATATTGGGACTCTATCCATACTTTTCTCGCTTTGGGTGATCATGCATCATTCTTCTTGGATCTAATAAGTTCAATTTCCCTTCTTTTTTAGTTTGCGCATTTTATGTTCTGAACATCGATTAATATCTGGCCAGACATTCTATAATGTCTTGCCCCCAATCATAAAATATCTGGCCGGATATGATAACATGTTCGGCCAGCCTTGGCTTTTATGTCTAGCAAGTCTCTGTATCTCTCTTTTTACTATCCCTACGTGTTTTTTGATCTCGATTTCTTCTTTGACAGCTTGACGTGTCTCGCTTAAAGGCTTATGGCAGCCCTATAAGTGTCCGGAGATGGTATAATGACCTTTTCAGTATCCGTGAAGGCTTAGATTTCTATATCAGTGATTGAGCCATTCATTGTCTGCATCCCCGTTCGGGTAATGAAACATGATAAAAGAGGATTACAAGCTTTGATTAAGTGGTGGATGGACATTACCCATACGTTCCACCTTCCCATTGGCGAGCTGACCATCACTCCCTGAGATTTTGCCTATTTGACTGGCATCCATTGTGAGGGTCGTCACCTTGAGTTTGACTACAACTTGTACACACTTATAATGCGGTCTGGCTATATTCAATGGCTATTAGGGGTCGCCCCTATGGTTCGTTCTGGAATATTTTCTTATGGAGAGTTACGCAGCCATGGCAAGGATGGGCTCTTACTCGAGAAATCGAGAAAGACCAGATGGTGAGGTCATTTCTACTTTACATGCTCGGTTGTATCCTGTTTGTTGACACTGCCAGTTGATTCGACTTATGTCTCTTGCCTCCGCTTCGCTATTTAGACACAATGCAAAAGTAGGATTAAGATCTCCTACTTTGGTAGCCATCTATGGAGTACTGGACGACTGCTACCGTGACCACTCATATGTTTAGGGCTATGTCATACTAGTTGAGGTAAGGGTGGTTGCCTCCTTTTATTCTTTTACTACTTAATCATAATTTCTGATCATTCTTTTGCTATCATATGTTTGGGCTTATGAGTTCAACATATTGATCGACCTTTTTCTATCTCCAATGAATAGGTTAGATTCTCGAGCTTATCTCACTAGGACGAGTCTATAGTTGGATCCTCTGAATCTCATGACTTAGTGGTGCATCGAGCTCGCCTAAATGAGCTTAGCTAGGATATGGTAAGTTTTTTTCCATCTTGCTTTTCTGATTCTACTTTTTTCTACTTGTTGACTAACTCTTGCCTTGTTCCTTTTATCTAGCTGGACATAGCTTGGTAGGGGACTCCAGTTGATAATCTCCTGGAAATTACACATTCTATTTTTGAGAAGAATCACTTAGGTCTGCTTCTGCTTGGTACAGACCAAAGACTATAGTATTTGGGTGAGCAAGTTTATTCTTGACATATGGGCCCTCAAGCTTGTAAGATCCTTGTCTTTCTTCCTCCTTCAATGTTCTTTGGACTTCAGCTAGAGAGGGAGGATCTTTTGGTTGCTCTGTATGGTCTTCCAACAAGTGACTTTTTTTTTACTAAATGTAACTATTTATGATGGGCTCGCACTACTCTCTTGTGCTCCCTACCCATTTCTGAATCTTGACGAGCTACTCATGTATAAACTACCATCCTTTTGTGCTTTCCTCTCTTAATCTACCATTCATTTTTTATGTGTATTCTGAAGTAGGTTTGCGGACGAGGTCATGAAACTCATCACATTCACCCGCCCTCAAATGGTGATGAGTAAGAAGATGAGCCTTCTTCAGACCCAGTGTTATCCTGAAGGGTTCAGCGTAGGGCTGTTTTTTCCGACGAGGTGCATCCACCTCGGCACATACCATTCCTCATGATGTCATTCTAGGCAAAGTAGGTCTTTGGCCAGTTTTCACCTACTCAGTCTGTGGTGATATCAATGTGCTTGTGACTCACTCACTATCCTTGGTGAGGGAGCATGCTCTGCAGCTTGCTCTCGCAGATGCTACACATATAAGTGTTCCTTATGACTTGAGATGCCTTTTGTTCTCATTGTATTTTGAAAGCTGATTCATTTTTAATGTAGGTTCCTTTCGAATTTACGGACCATTGTTGTCACTTGACACAGGTGATGAAGACCGAACTGATTGAACTGAGCCTTTCTTATCAGGTAACTACAAGGAAATATGAATACATATGTATGTATGTATGTATGCATGATTTCCTAACTTTAATATGCATTCCTATTTTAAAGCTTGTTGGATGCAAAAACTAAGGACCACCAACACTGCGTGGAGTAAATATAAGTGCAGGTTAGAGATTATGCATGATTTTCTAACTTACAGGTATATGACTTATACCCTAGTTGGAGGTTTGGGCTTCTAGAAGGCTAATATGATAAGGGTAAGTCAGCGGCTCTATTTGGGAAGAGACTCTGCTAGACAAAACAGTATTGGAGTGGTTGAACCGTAGGGTGTCACATCAACAGAGCGTGTAGGAGTGGCCAAAAGGTTGGAATAATGGATTTATGCTGACAATGGGTAGTTTAGTCAGATGTCAGAGTGAATATTTGATGAGTGGTTAATGGAAAGAAGCATGGGTCAATGATGATAGGCTTGCATGAGCTTACGTTATGGGTTGGTGGAATAGTGGATTTGAAGCCTACATAAGGTCAAAACTAGTGATAGAGAGAGATAGTTGGTCAACAATCGATCATTTGAGAGATTTGTAACGGGCTTATGTGAGATCCGAATAGTTGTAAACCCTTTTAAAGAGTACCATACAACTTATAGCTCTGGTCGGTTTTGACCCCGAGTAGGTAAAAACACCTTATCTTTACTCCCGTAGATGTAGGATTGAGCCACTCTTTACCGAACCACATAAATCTATAATTTTATGATTATCTATTTGCTTGCTACGTTTGCTTTGGTTCCCTACTAACCAAACAAATTCACTACTGAGAGAAGTTTTTTCGAGGGGCTGAATTCCCAAATTACTTTTGGAAAGAAAATAGTCGTCAATAATTGGCACCGTCTGTGGAGAGACATTACAAAAATAACAAACACATTAAGATGATGGCAGAAGATGGAAACCATGGGGCTTTGGAGACTTCAACGGCGGAATGGATGGAAAAGATGGAAGAAATCCTATGGCAGGAAAGAGAGAATGCTCGGAAAGAGTGAGAGACAATTCAAGACTTTATGAAGGCTATGATGGAAAAAATTGAGAGGCTGGAAAAGAAAACAGGAGATAGGAGCAAGCAGGTCATAGAAGAAGGAAAGAAGAGATAGTCAGTGAGAAGAGGGTTGCCAAAACGGACAAAGATCGAGAAGCCGGAAGGAGAAATGCTCAAAGAGTGAGGTCCGTAGTTGTGGTTAGCGCCACACCTATAAAAGAGCACTGAGAGGAGGAAGACGATAGACGAACCCTAGATTCATCCAGTAATAGCCTTTATTTCAGGGAAAATGATTTAGAACAACATCCAGAGATGGGGTGTCGGGCTCCCAGTCATGGAAGATACCATGCTCGAAGGGGTAAGCATGAGGAAGCCCTCGGTCGAGAACAGGATAACTCTAAGAGCCAAATGAGAGATTGGTTTTAAAAGGAGATGAAAAAATTAGAGGAAAGTATGAAAAGAGATGCTTAGGCTGACCAAGATATGGAGACGGTATCCCATTTCACAAAGGAAGTTTTGGGGTGGAGTTCCCAAGAAGGTCCACCATGCCCGCGATTGATATCTATAAAGGCAACACAGACCCAAAATCTCATGTTCAAAAATTTGTTTTACTAATGGAGATTCAAGGCATGGTTGGATAGGTGATCTACAAGGTATTCCCACTGATCTTTGAGGGGATCAGCCAGCTTGTGGTTCGGAAACCTGACTCCCGGGAGCATTATCAATTTTTCACAGTTGAGAAAGTTCTTTGTACACCATTTTAAAGGAGCATGTGCACCAAGGAAAATGCTCGGATTATTGAGGATGATGAAGCAGCGAGTCGACGAGTCACTAAAGAGCTTTATTGATAGGTACCACAACTTGGTATTGGAGGTAGGTGCTTATGAGTCCTCAGAGGCACTCGAGAGCTTTAAAGGAGCCTTAAGGGTTGGGAGGTTATGGTCCCACCTTAGGATCCAGGAAGTGCCAGACTGTGTCGTGGCTCTAGAGTAGGTGAAAAGGTTCGTACTATTAGAAAATGATGATAAGATAGCCCGAGGGGGCGCAGATCGGGTGAATAATAAACCAAGGTATGAGAATCATCAGGATCCTGGTAATAGTTGGAGGGGGCCATACCCGAGGTAACGGGAGTTCAGATAATCACCTGGGCCAACCCGACACCCGAGAAGAGGCCTCTAGTCAAGGTCGTACATATCGAAGGAGGCACAACATACAATACATTCAACATAACTCTGGCACAAATAGCTCGGGAGATACAAGACAAAGGCGTGTTAACTAAGCCGAAACCGAGGCAATTCTTAGTTGGGAAGATGGATCATAGGGCCTATTGTGCACATCATAATGGTAGAGGATATGGCACAGAGAGTTGTAGAGACTCACAGGAACAAGTTGAAGACCTGGTCAGGAACGTCTACCTCAATGAATATATTGTTGGGGTTGGTGCTCAGAGCGCCAATTCCCGGTTGTATTTCTTTTGAATACTTCTGTAAAACATTATTATTATGAATAATATATGCAGTTTCTATAATATAATCTATCTTTTAATATGGTAAAGACGTATTGACCTTAGAATGATTAGTCATGGTACTGTTGCAAAAGCGTCGCAACGGACATTGAGTAGTATCATGACGTTGTCATTCTCAGACAGTTCCTGGTCAAGGTTTACACTACTTGGTCAGTATAGTAAACCCGTTGAGACCGGTACATGTCGTCTACTGGAATATATGATTCCAATGGTTTCTCAATGAACCATAAGTCTTGGAGACTAGTATAGACGTGTAGGTGTTTATAGCGGATAAACACTGAACGACTCACCGAAGATTCTTAATGGATGGTACACCAGCGTCAATAAGAATCTTCTTGGGTTGAGTAGCACTTGTGATTCTTAGACTTGAGATGCCATTGTGGGCACATGAGACATCTTCTACACTTAGATGATAGTCACGTCACCGATCTATTAAGATCAGACCTCCGCCTGTTCGTTGGGTGTAGACAGATCCTCAGGGTGTCCTCTGAGTATCAAGATAGGATCTGTCAGTTCTGTGTACCAGAGCATAGGTAGTCCATATGATTAGCAATCAGATAAAACCATGGGCCCGTGGTAAAGTTTAGAAGCTAGTTCTAAACATTCTTTTAGAGATTTCTAATGGAATAGTCGACTGGATAATCCCCATAGAGATTTGACGTTTACATCTGTATCTCTGGGAATTATCCGGATACCTGTGACGGAGGAATTATACATTTTCCATGACCTCGACCTGTATGGTTCATCGAGATTATCTGTGATCGTCATAATCTACGGGTGGATAGATTATGGACACGAAATTAGATTTCGTGACGGATATACCTGAATCTAGAAAGTCTCAATAATGAAACATACTCGTAGAGCACTACAGCAACATTAATAAATAATATTGATTATTTATAAATTCGTTTAAAGGTTAAAAGCAAGATACGTGCTAAAGGGACTAGATAGTCATTTGCCTAATTATTGTGTATTTACATTTAATACTTGATTAATTTAAATACACATTAATTAATAGTCAAAATGAGTTATTTGACTTATATCCTAAATGAATTTATGTTTTTAATATTTAATGTAAATATTATACATATATTTAATATATTTGTATTTAATTAATTAATTAATTATTTAATTGTTAAATGATTAAATTAATTAAAATATAAATATCTTACATTAGGATATTTGTAGTAAATGATATTAGTTGCCTTTGTTGACTTAATTAAATATCTAATAAAGTGTTATTAGGATATTTATGCAAGTTGACTAAATAAATTTGAAATGAAAATGAAATTACATGACTTGTGTTTGAATTTGTGAAATTCAGCCAAGGCACTTTTGTTGCATGTATATATTGTTTTTCATTTCATTTATTCTTAACCTAATACACTTTACTAAAAGAAACTTCATTGAAGAAGCCAAAGGAAACTTGAGAAAAGAAAGACAAAAATCAAGAAAGCTTGGATTTTTAGTAAATTTCTTGAACTTGCTATTAGTAAGGAAATTGTTCCTAAGGTTCTAGGCTTTAATATATGATATTCTTAGGTTATTTCTTTCTTTGTTCCTTGTGGTTTTTGTTGATGGAAGTTTTGATGGAGGTGTAAAGCATGTGTGATGAAGGAAGTGTATGACTATTGTAGTAATAAGCTTTCTTTTAAGGTTTTGGAAACCATGTTGCTAATCTAGAGTTGTTGACCCACTGTTAGATGACTTAGATTTGATCTTGAGTTGTTTCATTGTGTTGAGACTTGGATTGGATGTGAGAATGATGATTGAAGTAATTAATTTAATGTATTTGGTCTAATTTGTCCAATTTGTGGAAATTGAAAAATTAGGGTTCATGACCAATTCCAAATTTGGGGCTTTTCATATATGTTGTGTATTTGTGTGTGTATATGATGCATATAAAGTTTCATGTTCATTGGATTGCATCTTGATGTGTTTTGAGACATGAAATGACAAAAGGCACAAAATGCCCACCTTTGGAGGCTCTCGGCCTTGGAGTTAGATTTTAGGGATTTTGGTTGTTTTGGTGTTTTGATGTTTTGAACATGCTAAGTTCATCTTAGAAATGATTTAGAATCATTCAAAATTGATTAGATCAATTTCGGACTAAAATGGACGAAATACCAATGTAAGGGCAATTCGGTAAATTCACTTGAATATGATTCATTTGAATTTTATTTCATAATTTGATTATTGGATAATTAAATAAATGTGTTTATTTAATTAATCCGAGAAAAAGTTTTGAAATCGGAAAATACGATTTTCCACCGCTTCCGCTGTGTTACCGGATTTAGCCCCTAAAAACCCTACATATATTGATCATGAGGCCATGATGGTAAGACAACGAATGAAGCAAAGGCCCATGTTCACGATAGTAGGAGGTAGGACGTTGGCTGGGGATTCAAATCAGGTAAGGAAGAACTACTACCGGATCAACGGCCATGAGGTAATGAAGGTGGAGAGGGCTCCATGTATTCAAAAAGCCAGAATAGTGCCATAATATTCACCGAAGAAGATGCTCAGGGAGTGAGGTATCCTCACGATGACGCGCTAATGATGAAAGCCAATATTGGAGGATCAGAAGTGGATAGGATATTGGTGGTCCCTGAGAGAGCGATGGACATCATATCATGGGAGACCCTGAACGGTTTTGGCGTGGAATTCACTACTTTAATTTAGGACGCAACCCTGTTGTATGGGTTTGGGGGTGCTACTGTTGTTCCACTAGGACATGTGCAACTAATTAGGACCATTAGGACAGCTCCATACCTGGATCGTCATGATGGATTTCACTATAGTGGATTTCTTGAGCAGCTACCAATTGATTTTGGGAGGACCCTTCATGATGAAGTCGAGGGAAGCTATGTCAAGTTACTACTTGAAGATGAAATTCCAGATCAGAGAAGGAGTCGGGGTAGTCTGTGGGAGCTAGAAGGTGGTAATGAGTTGTTTTTCAGCTGTATCGAAAGAAACCCTATGTATTGAAGAAGTTGTAGGAGTGAAAAGAAAGGAAAGATAGGAGGAAGCGACAGAAGTGGAGTTAGCCGACCTCGACCCGATGACCTCGCATAGTTGGGAGAAGCATATGAGGAATTAGAGCCAGTAGAGCTTTTTGACACCTGGAAGATAGTTAAGGTCGGGGTCGAGCTAGAGTCAAGTCTAAAGGAGCTGTTGGTGGGTTTCTTGAAGGAATACGTAGATGTTTTTGCATGGGATCACGAGGATATGCCCTAGATTGATCCCCAGGTCATCAGTCACCGCCTATGATAGATCATGATCATAATATGGTGAAGCAAAAGAGAAGGATTTTCAACCAGGAGCGGTACGAGGCTATCCATGCAGAGGTTGATAAATGATGAAGGCCGGGTTTATCAGAGATGTTAAGTCCCTGAAGTGGGTATCAAATATGGTCTTGCTGAAGAAGGCCAACGATAAAGGGAGAATGTGTGTAGATTTCTCCGATTAGAACAAAACTTACCCAAAATATAGCTTTCCACTCCCGAAGGTGGATCAGTTGGTGGATTCGATAGCCTGCCATGGGCTGCTAAGTTTTATGGAGGTCTTCTTAAGATATAATCATATCAGAATGAATCCCAACGATGAGGAAAAAACAGCTTTCATCATTGACCAAGGGCTGTATTGTTACAAGGTGATGCCCTTTGGACTAAAGAATGTCGATGTTACA